>JANAVB010006800.1:4072008-4357238 GCA_029216955.1 Iris pallida | reverse complement strand
CTAGAAGCAAAGACAGATAAAACTGTGTGTAGCACTAGAGTCAAACAAAACTAATGCAGGAAAGGAATCGAGAAGAATAGAACCTGCCACCACATCTGCTACAAGGCTCGGCCTCCTCGACTGTCAGTACGAACTCTCTGCCCTGGGGTGCTTCCCTCTGATACTGGATAAAATGCTGTTACTGGGTCGATAGTGGCAGACCCTTCAGTTGAACAGCAGGTCCAGCTGGAGCTCTAGTAGGAGGTACTATGTCCTGTCCTCTTCGAGCTGGAGTAGGACAATCCTTCAATTGTTGGTCAGATGCTCCAAAGAACAGATAAGCACCCAACCTCTTCCTACAGACCTCTCGGGTGTACCCTGGCTTTCTGTAGAAGGCACACTAAGGAATCTGCTTCTGCTCCTGCTGAGAATGCACACGTGCTTGTGCATGGTGCTGGTGATGCTGATGATGATGCTGCTGTTGGAACGGCCTGTACTGAGTCTGAGGATGCTTGGCAGATCCTGTATTGGAACCCGTACCCATAGTATCGCTGCTCCCCTTGGGCCTGAGACCCAAGTCCTTCTTTGCAATCTGAGCGTCGATCAGAAATATTCTCAAAGGTCATCGTGATGCCCAGACGTGCAAGATTTGACACTGTGGTTTCGGCCCCTCCTGAACTTGCGGGTCTTTTCTCTCCAGCATCATGAACCATGCCCTTGGCAAACCGGCTCACGCGGAAGAACTCAGCTGCGTACTCGTCAACTGACAAGTTCCCCTGTACAAGTCCCACAAACTGGCCCTCCAGAGCACTAAAAGCCAATCAGGAAGAATTCTCCTTGAATAGCCTCTAAAGTTATCCCACGTTAAGCCCGTCACTGTCAGGCGAGGGTCTGTGTAGTACCAAGTCAGAGCAATATCGAAGAACTGACTCACTGCTTGCTGCCAATCGCAGCCCCTTCAGAATCTGGGCCAACTCCAAGCTCCTCTCAATCCTCAAGTAGCCATCTCAACATAAAGGATCCCCTCTATTTCTTTGAAATCCCAAAGGACATCTTTTTTAAATCTACCACTGAGCCAGGCCTTGCCTACTGCTGCTGCGACTGCTGGGCGGGAGCGCCGTAAGTCTAAACAGCAGCCACCATCTCCACAACAGCGAGTGCTAACTGGTATGCACTCTCGATACTCTTTGTAGAACATCCGCCTATCGCTGCTGAGCCTCATCCTGTGCTCACTGCGCCTCCATCGTCTGCTGGAAGAGCACAAACTTCTGAGGCGTCGATCGGTAGCGTCGGTGGAGGTGGAAGAGTCTCCGAAAGAACGAGTATAGGCCTCTGAACTGGTAGAGAAGGCCTCCTGGTGCTACTGTCACTCCCTACTGAACAACAGGGAAAGTAGGGGCAACCTCCTAAACGGTAGGTCCCTCTATCGGAGAAACAGGTCATGAAGTAGTAGACCTCTCCGATGCTGCACCGGTCCAGCGGTCTGAGCTCTACTCTTCATCATCCTGAAGACAGATTCAAGCAAAGAGATTAATATGGCACAAGATAAGATGTCATCAAAGAAGGACAATTAAATTCGAAATACAAAAAGCGGTGTCATGATAATCAATGATCAGAAATTTTCCTAATACGTGATTGAGTAACTCCTAGCATAACCTAGAACCTATATCCTAATAACAGGCTCATAATTAGTACTCTAAGTCGAGTACCATTACGAAATTGTACTAGTTGCGATATGACCTATATAGGTTACCACAAAAATGTGTCACGACCCGTACCCTGTTTAGGGGCACGAGCACCTGGGTACGTCCAGCCTACACCGCAGAGTCCGCGGTAGAACGATGTATAGGTCATCTAGAACATATAACATTTAACACAATGAGTATAATCTGTCATCTCCGTATGAAGGAATATAATCATAACTAAATCACGTGAATCTAGGAAAGATAGCACGAATATGATAGAGATAAAGATAAAATAGATAGTCTGAAATAGATACAGAGTCACGAACACAAGTTCAAAATTTAAGACATAAAACAAATCCCAAATAAGTACTACAGATCCAATGTTTCAAGCTGGAATACAAATCCAGTCAAAACCTAGCTAATCTAAGTCACTACAGACGGTGTGTCCTCTATGAGCTTCGGCTCCACAGGCAAGTCCTGATCATAGTCTTCATCTATCCCAAACCCATAGAAGGTAGTGCAGTCTGCATCTAAGTCCTCTGAAAAATAGTTATCTAGTCAGGATTGAAGCGAGTACAAACGCCAATAGCAGTTCCAATGAATTGACAAATACTATAAGAAACATTATAATAAAATACAAGACAGAATATCAAGACTGGAATTAAACAGTATAAGGTAAACTGAATATCACGTCATGGTGTAAGATATAAATAAATTGGAATATAAGTGATACAGGTAATCCGATGTACAATATAAATATAAATGGTGCCTTGGGATATTAGAGCATTATGTGATCGGCTTGGGTCCAGATTAGGCTGTTCTATTTGTTCGGCTATGCACAAGTACGAGTATAGAGGATCAGGCTGGCTAAAATAGAATGTTGTGCCCAAGTAGTATCAGGTCAGTCTACATCCTACTGTGGCGAGGGTGAAGCTATGCACAAGTAGTAAACATGTGGGATGTTGATCACATAACTTCTCATAACTCCCCAATCCCCTGAATAGTATAATGGATCCAACCATGACACGGCATGACACGAGATTCAAAGAGCAAGAGGCCAGCCCACTTCCAAATCGGTATCTATACAAGTACAAGAATCAGGATCGAACAAGGTACCAATATACCAAGTAAACTAGGAATAACATCTCATGGCGAAATCCATCGTATATTAGTCTGCGTATCCTCGTGTCGAGAATCAAGTAAAACACTACAACTGAACAGATATAGAAATATAAAGCATTAAAAACTATCAGAGATATACTCGCCTGTGATCCTGAACTGTCAATATGAATCGAGGCTCAAAGTGGAGTCACAGACCTATAGATGAGATACATGTGTTAAATGGGGTTTAACAGTGTTAGACATGGTTTTCTAGTGTGTGATATGCAATCTAGGTCAAGACTAGGTAAAGCGTTGACTCACAGTTGACTTTTTAGTCAAACTGGTCAACCCTGGTCAACCCTAGTCAAATATAGGTCAAATGTTGACTCAAGGTTGACTTCCAGTCAAAATAGTCAACCTTGGTCATCTATGGTCAAGTTAATCTCCAGGAAGTCCTTACCTACCTAATGTTAACCTTTAGTCTATTATTACTATATATATATATAATTTTATATATATATATATATCTATATATATATATATTATATATATTAATATATATATATTATATATATAGGGGTATGCCCAATATCCTAGGTAATCTATTACCTTAGAGTAGGTAAAATCCTATACCTACCATATACTCTACCTTAGGCTATAGGTAAACTATCTACCTTAGATTAATAGATAACCATATACCTATATTCTCATTACCTTAGATAACTTAGGATATGAAAATACTATATATATCTAACCCTATAAATGCCTCAATCAAACCCAAAGTAAATCGTGGCTTCGCATTGCGACACCAATGTTCCCCAATAGCCAACCAAACACTGCAAAGGGATACCGCCAGGTAAACCAAGCTCTCTAATATAACTAATATCCTAACTTAACTAATCATCTGTAAACTCACATGAACCTAACACTCACATTCACAAATCTCTCTAACCCTCACAACCCCCGATCCTACATTCAAACCATACAAAATCCAAGGATCCAAACTCTCACCTCTCACTCACAAACTCTGACTAACAATCCTAATTTACTACTCACATATTACTCTAAGGATACACCATGATATCCTAAACTATGACACTAGGATACTAACTAAACTACCTCTAACATGAACTAACATAACCAAATCTGAGAACTCTCAGATCTCTGAGCTAACTAAAACCAAATCCCTCTAATAACCCACACACACATACAGGGAAATGGCCAAGATACTAACATCCTAAGAAAACCTATGATAGATACTGATATTAACCTCTAACAAGCTACTAATAACTGATACATCAATATCTTGACACCATCTAAACCTATTTCCTCTGATACATTAGAAAATAACTTAGGATACACCATGGTATCCTAACTCACACACACAACACTGTCCACTGCAGCAGAGCCTAGCCAACTCGAGCTACTACCTGCTTATGTAGCAGGGCCCAAACTCCTACTGCCTAATCACATGCAGCAGGGCCACTCTCATGCTCTCTTGTGTAATACCTCAATACTGCCCAAGCAAGCCAATGGCCTAAGTCCTTGGGGCTATGGCACACTGCTGCATGTTGCTGCACTACTAATGCTTAAAGCTACTACTTGGTATTGCCAAACAAGGCAGCTAACATGCCCTGCTGCTCTGTAACAGAGCCAAACTCGAGCTCAAAGCTAATGCCAACGGCAAACTCAAATGGCCAAGTGCCATACTGCACTTAGCAGTGCAGGCCGAGCCTGGGTTCTCTTGTTGCTGCCAACTGCTCTGTGCAGTGCTGAACCCGACCCCCTCTCACAGACTACACAACAACCCCATGTTCACTTGACAGTGAACCACCATTTTATATGTCCAAACACACATATATATAACATATGCAGCTCAAATATATATATATATATATATATATCTATATATATATATATATATATATATATATATAGGAAAAAAAAAATATATATAGGAAATTACTAGGAATCAAATAGAAAGCCTAACTAATGAACAATCTATCCATACACGTGCTCAAAATTGAAAACAAAACCCCAAAGAGTCTACTAGGCATTTCAACAAATACTTGGGGGCTCTCATCGAATTTCTCGAAGGATGGCATAAAAACCCCATATGAAATGCACAAAAAGGAAGGTTAGAACCTTGCTCACCTCCCCAAGGGTACCCCTAACCAACGTAGGTGTTCCTACAATGTGTTATGCATGAAGAAGGAGCTAAACTATAAAAATGCAAAGGTTTTACCTATTGGGTGGTTGATTTCCCAATGTAGTCTCCTATAGATGCTCTTGTGTCAAGTTGGACACAATTTCTTCCTCCTTTGGACACTTCTCTATGAGCTCCTTGGTCTCCAAGCTCCTAGCCTTATACAATGAGGGTTTTGGAAGAGTTTGGGAGAATTTGGGAGAGTTTTAATTGTAGGAATCCATGGAAATGGAAAGGGACTTCTTCCAGGGTTTTGTGGAGGCTCTTTAAGGAAGAATAAGGTGATCTAATGCACTTAAAACCAGCCAACTAAGAAAGCCCTAATCCCTTCCTAAAATGTCCATTTTGCCCTCTCAAGTCACCATGAACAATCTCCTAACTAAAGGGTTAGACTAGCTCTAAGTGTGGGATTAAATCCTAATCTAAACCAAGCCTAACATGACTTAAATGAAGCTAGTTTTGTTCACCCTATGTTGTGGGCTCAAGTGGTCATGTCTAGTCTAATTGGGTTCATAAGTCAAAGTTCAATTAATAGGCTAAACTAACAATGAATGAAACCTTCTCAATAAATGACTTAAGTGAATATTCAAGTAATATAAATAATATAAATGATAAAAATAGCCTATCTAGGGTTGTGGGTGTGACAACTACTGTAACGTCCCAGTCCCAAAATACGTAGGACTAAGTACGTAGATATGCCAGCTGTATACATACGAAGTATACTCCAATATATGGAATCCTCGTATGTATACATAAGCTATAAATGCAGTAAAACCAAGACTAACTAAGCTTATCCACAAAATGAAAGAATAAAAGATATCATATAATCAACTACGAAATTGTCATTGGTACATGTAGTTGGTCGGAGACAAATGTACTACCAATTATAAAAAAAAAATACATAACAAAAGAAAGAGTTTGGCGAGCGAAGCGAAGACGATCAAAGTGCAATCATCCTCGAAGAAATAGAGATGATCATGGCCATGGCTAGAACACCTGCAAAAGACAAGAGCACACACCTAGAGAGATAACCAGGTCTTCAGAGGGATGTAACAAGATACATAATATCATGCCATATAAACTGAATAAATACTGCTCAATAATAATAAGTAAGATCGGATCATAACATGGTCTAATACCTCACCATTGGGATTAGCGTACCATTCCCCCAACCAAATAAGGACATGAGATGGCACTCTAACCTACGATGAAGTATCTTTCCAAGTCACGAATCCAATTGTAGAAGCATGGAAAATGATAAAGAAAGATCCATGCGGCTAGGGAATCCCATACGGTTCAGGTAGCTTATGCGGTTCGGGAATTCATGCGGCTCAAATGTCCATGCGGCTCGATAATTGCCATACGGCTCAGAGAGGTGCCACGTAGCCTGCAAACAACTCTCCCCATACTGCATTAAATGTCTCGATGGCTGACAACTCTGACAAGTGACGGCCCTGACACAAAGATGCAATTATGACTCTGTCATAATGGCAGAATCCTCAGAAAATGAAGGAAATCTCTGACACAATCCCCAGATATCCAGAAAATCACATGCAGCCTTGACACGTGTACAGTCATATGCGGCTCGAGCAGAGACTCCTCATGCGGCTCAGGCCGAACCTGTCCTATACGGCTTAGGTCGAAACAGTCTTATACAGCTCAAGCAGATGCTCCCCCTATGCGGCTCAAACATAGGTCTTCCCATGCGGCTCAAGCAGAGGCTTCCCCATGCGGCTCACAAGGACTATCTCCATGCGGCTCACGAAGGAGTTGCCTATTATGCGGCTGCCTACGTTAATGCGGGTCAGATTTCCTCTAGTGGCTCGCAGGACATGTATCATAAAGCCAATCAATCTCCCAGATTTATTGCAATCAAAGATTGGGTCAAATCCCAATAATCTGGGACACGTGGCGGAAGAATGAATTAAATTTATTCATTCAAATTTGCAGACATCAGCAAATCATCATGATGGACATTTATTGCAATCAGCATTAATTGCTGATGGGATTTGGCACAATCTACCTTAATGGCCCAGATTCATCATACGCAAAACTAATGGTCTAGATTGACCAAAACAACAGGCCGCCGCCAATTCAAGGAGATAATTGTGGCAAACCCTAATGATTGCATCCCATTCCTATAAATAGCAAGGTGCCATTCCCTTGCAGAAGGACGACAATCACCCAGGAGAATCACACAGAAAGACAACCATCAGAGAGAGAACAAGAGACCCCTTTTCGAGATCAGATCACCAGAGCACAAGGAGAGAATAGCCAGAAAGCAAAGAGAGCATTTTTTCAACGCCAAGCAGATCTTCTCGGGAGTCAAGGCTGCATACCGATCGTCCAAGGAGTAAGGCAGAGCGGCCGTCGCTTTTCTGAGCCTCTATCGTCACCCCCCAGAATCTAAAAAAAATTATTGTACTTAGACTGCTGTACCTAGATTTTCGTCCCTAGGCTTTCTTTGTACAAGCGAGTTTGTATTGTGAAGTAAAAGTCCAGTCCTTCCAAAAAATTGTTCTGCTCTTTTATATTTCATGGCAAACACGATGGCAACTCTGCTGGGGACAAACTACTCCACGGCTGAGGAGTTGGTAACGCAATCGGATACAGCCAAACTTGGCTCCACACAACAGAAGATGGTCGTCCGCTTCGACCAACAGGCGTTCGAAGAAATGCTCTCCGAAGAAAGCACTGGCCCGGTCCAGAAGCGTACCCGCACAACGAAGGCTCGCAAAGAGTGGAGGCTAAAATCATTTGCTCCTCCCCAAGCCCACGACGGAGTACTCTCTGCTACCCAAAACGGCAAAGGCGACTCTCGCACGGCCCCACTTCAAGTCATAGAAGACTCTGCTGTCCCAAGTCCGACAGAGGAAAGCACTACGATGCTGGACTTACAGGGGCAAAGAGCGATTCTATGTGCTCCATAAAAAAAATCGAACAAGGGCTCTAGCCTCAAAGCGAAGACTTATACGGCCAAGATTGCCAGCCGCATGAATGATGACCATGCGGCTGAAGCTGCTATACATATGCATAATACTCATGCGGCCGGGATTTCCAGCCGCATAGAGAACACTCATGTGGCCAGGATTTCCAGCCGCATGGAGAAGACCCATGCGGCTGCGACTGTCAACCGCATGAAGATTGTTGATTCCAGCCGCATGATGCCTATTCCACGTGGCTCTGTCTTCGACCGCCTCTCCTATGGTCCTGATCTCCTGTGCTCCCAAGAGGATGTGTCTGACTCTCTCCAGCACCACTTGGACTCTTTCTACTATGTGCCCTCACGCGCTAGAGTGAAGAAGTCCAAGGCAGCGCGAGCTTGGCAAGCTCAGCCGACTGTCCCGACCTCTGACCATCCGAGCGCTCCGTATACCGTTATGCAGGCCTCTGATGGAAAGTTGTACAGAACCACTCGAGACCAGCCCCCGGCGACAAACGGACAAAGTGGTTCCTCTGACCTGCGTGAGACTATCCTTCACAAGCGCAAGAAAAAAGAAGGGGCCTCGATGTGCAAAGAGTCCTCACACGGACGTCACCGCACCCAGGTCATCGTCAACTGCTGCTGCAACAACGCGACAGTAAAAGAAGACCGGCCGTCCGTCTTTCGAAGGCTACAACATCCGAGCTCAGAGGACGAGGCGTCTCCTGTTGTCTCCTGCAACTCTAGTCATAAAATCCCCGCTGAGGGGAGAGGGAAGAAGACAAGCGTCTCCAGTCCAAAGCAACCACTACAGCAAAGAGACTTTCGTCTAAACGGTTGTCCACCACCGAGGTTTTCCAGGACACCCGTTCAAAGATGAAATCTGCTAAAGTGGGGGATTCATCATCCACACCGCTGGGGGTCGCTAGAACTGGGGGTAGCACTCCTCCGAACATCCACGACAATCTGATGTTCCAAGGAGATGAGCCCGAGGAAATATCTCTCCCATCAGATACAGCAGGTACCGACGTCCCCGAGGGCTTTCACGACTCTCAAGATGAAGCAAGCTCTGAAGCTGGGGGTACTATTCCCTCCGAGTCCGAACCAGAAGAGAACATTCCCACATACCCCGATGACTTCTCGGTACATGGGTATGACTCGGAGGGCACATCCTCCACCGTTCCTTCCATCTCTCCTCATGTAAGGACGGTGTTCATGACGGATAGCAACCATGGTGGTTCCAACGATCGCCAACGCATCGACACTCTAGAGGCCATACTCACGCCTTGGTCAAGTCTATAGACGAGATCAAAGCGGCTCTTCCAACTCTGCAAGGAGGGACACCTGGCCAAACAAGCACGGGTCCTGCGGTCAATGCAGACTCGAACTCAGCAGCACCAAACTCGGGCAACAATCCTCCTGGAACAATATCTCCCACCGCTGTGGATGAGGCCAGCGAAGCAAGAAGATAGGTCCAGGAGCTCTGAGCCATGTTTCACGCTCGGGAAACCTCTCAAGACCTCAGAATACGGCAACCATACCCTACTGCATGGAGGGATGTCCCTTTCCCACCAAGATATAAGCCGTTCAACATCAATTCCTATGATGGCAAGACCTCCGTAAGTCGGTACATTACTTACATCGAGGTCACCACCGACTATCTGCCCACGACGATGCCATCCTTACACGATTATTCATCGGGGCATTGGAGGGAGTCGCCTTCGACTGGTATCGCAACCTACTAGACAACTGTATCCACTCCTTCGCCAGCTTCAAGTGCATGTTCTTGGAGAGATTCTATGAAGTTGGACAGGACGTCATAATGTCCACCCTCATGGACGTCGTCCAAGGGGAGAAGGAGCTGACAAGGAACTATATTGAGCGGTTTCGCCAAACCGCAATGAAGTTGCCTTCTAGTAATCCGGATTCCTCCTTAATTGAAATTTGCCAAAAGAGACTGCTTCCAACAATCAGTCTCTGGATGGGCGAAAGTCAATTCAAGGACTGGAAGACGTTCATCATCAGTGCCACTAGTGCCGAAGAACGGTTGAAGATGGCTCACTAACTGGGATTGCACATCTCAGAGGGAGAAAACAAGGGCAAGCGTCCTAGTACCAACAACGACAATGGGGGTAGCCCCTCCAACAATCGGGACAACCGGGGCAAGCAGGCTATTGTGGCCGACACAGCCCAGAAGCCTGAGTAAAAACCGGCAGACAAACAATGGCCGCAAATCACTTACTCCTTTGAAGACAGCCACGTCAAGCCCATCTTGGACATGCTCACACAAAAAGATAGAATTTTGCTCCCTCTACCAAGACGGAAACCTCGGCCGACAGATATGGAGAATCCGAAGTACTGCCATTACCACCACTACGTCCACCATGCTACACATGACTGCTTCCAATTAAAGCGATACATCCAAAACCTCATCGATTCGAACGCTTTGGCCATCGATTTCGAGGAGATAACCGTAGCAGCCAACATGGTATCCGTACAGTTCGGCAGCTTCCCTCCAACAGAGACTCAAAATGGGGTGGTACCCATCCCTCTGGCGATGATGGAGATTGCTAATCTTTCACCTCCTCGAGATCAGGCTGCTGGTCTAGTACCCCTTACCACATCACGGGGGGAGGTCATGTGGGTCCATCCGAACCTGGTACTTGAAGTGACTCAGTCCACGCCACCTTCTGTTCGCAATAAGAAGAGTGGAAAAGTCAGATCCTGAGACTCTCGAAGAAATCACGGCTATCGTGATCCGATCTGGGGCACAATCCCAACCTGTGGCTGATAACTCGACTGAAGATCATCTGTCGGCTGCTGCTGATTCTCCAGGGCCTTCTCAGCCTCCGACGACCGACAAGCCTAGGTCGAAGGAGACTCGCTTCGATAAATCCCTCCAAAAAGAGACACCTCAGGGGCTGGAGAGGCCCTACAACTTCGACATCTTGGCACAGTTGGCCAATACACAGGCCAAATTGTCATTATACGAGCTCCTGAGACTCTCAAAGGATGTTCGTGCGGCTTTGAACGATGCACTCCAGAATGCTGACGCCTATCTGGCTCAGGTCAACCTCACAGGAGAGGGCCCGCCTGCAAATCTCCAAGACAGCGCCTGCACAAGAGCGATGCCCAACATTGTCTTCACTCTACAAGATATGCTCATCAAGACCAATCTGCACGATCGCCCGTTATATTACACTGGATACATTGGGGACGTGAAGGTGGACCGGATGCACATTGATCCTGGCTCTTCCATAAGCATCATCCCGAAAGGTCTGCTACATCATCTCCGTATTCCTATGCATCGCCTGACACCAACAAGCACCGCCATCAGCGGTTTCAATTCGGGCATGAGCTACCCAATTGGGAAGATTCGCTTGAAGTGCCAAATTGGTGATCTCTAGTCAGAAATGACCTGCTACGTCATAGACGCGGACACTTCCTACAACATCCTCTTGGGGCACCCTTGGATACACGATTATATGATCGTGCCTTCCATACTGCACCAGTACTTCAAGTACGTCGACAAATACGGCTTCGGGAGGACAGAATTTGCCGACATCGATCCCTTCAAAGGAGTCGAGTCCTACTACTCAGATTCCTGCCTATACGAGAAATCAAAAAGGCATCTGGACGAGGATGTGCAAGCTCGAGCTGAAACAGCCTCAGGATCAGAAAAACCTCTGACAATCCACCTTCAAGCTCGTAAATCTGGCAAATCTGTACCCCTTACGGCCGCTCTGTGTAAGGATGCGATCAGCCTCTCGGCACAAAAAGGGCAAATGATAATCCGGCTGCCAAGGTCCGGCCAAGCGCCGAGACCCACAACGGAGCCACTGACAATCAGGTTACCAATAGTCGGCCAGCCATTAGCAGAAAAGTTTAATCCCTCTGACAAGCCAATGACGATACATCTTTCCAAGAAGAATCGCTATTCCGATGCAAAGTCTGGGACTTCTAGCGAGCCAACGACTCTCCGCCCGGTATCGAACACCAAACTGGGGGTCGCTAGTGAACCAACTACTCCCCGCCCAGCGTCGAGTACCAAACTGGAGGTCGCTAGTTTGCCGACAACTCCACGCTCGGCTCCACCAACAGAGCCCCTGATGATCAAGCTGCCCAAGTCATCCTCTCAGTCTTCATTTATACAGGGGGTGGCCGAAGAAGAACCAGAGCTGGCCATATATGTGGCTGCCCACACTGATGTCCCCTCCGCAGATGATGTAATCCCGCTAGAAAAGATACCTTACTTCATCAATAAAGGGCTATCTTTGAATTATCTCAAGCTTGATAAGCTCTGTATAATGTACGCTATGGAACACGGTATAGGCACTCACCTACTCACACAGGTGACAAATGTTTACACCGTGAACCAGCTTACTCCAGTCGAAGATGCCTACCACATAATCGATGGAGGGGACCATCCAATCATCTTCGGCCGGAAAGACGATCCACAGCCCTTCACCATCGAGAAGGTCGATCCCGAATCAAATACCGGAAGATTGCTACTTTATCTGTACAGCCCTCAATCCAAATATATCATGCAAAAATAGGGGTACAATCTAGAGACTACGCTAGGCTTGAACTACGGAACTGGTCGATGATTACCTTTTAAGCCACCAGTCCCGGTTGGCAAACTACGGGACTACTACAGCAAGAACCGATGTGGATTAGGGTATGTTACGCCCGCCACGACCCTGAAAGTTCAGATGAGGAATGTGACTGGCATTCACATTCAACTGGGTCTCCAACTTCTGATTCGGATACCAGCATCGGAGACATATTCAGACAAGTCCTGTCAGTCAATATGGCATTCGCCGACGCTTACGAAGAAGATGAAGACATTCCTGAAATCCTCGAGTTAGAGCCGTGGGCCCAACAGCTGGATGCACAATAGGAAAAGTGGTTCGAGCAGAGAGAACCTCCTACCGAAGATGAAGTTATGTAGGTTGACCTCGGCAACGAATCTTCTCTAAAACCAATCTTCGTCAGCAAAAGCTTAACGGAAGAAGAGCAAGAATCGCTGCTAGAACTTGTCAAAGAATATATCGATGTGTTCTCCTAGAGTTACGAAGACATGCCAGGACTAAATCCCGAAGTTGCCCTCTACAACCTCAACATTCGGCCAGATGCAAAGCCGATCAAACAACAACAGCGACGTTTCAGCCCGGGCATACTGGATGCGATCGAAGCCAAAGTCAACAAACTGATAGCCAGCAGCTTCATTCGTGAGGAACAACATCCGAATTAGGTCGTCGATATAGTACCAGTCCTTAAGAAAAATGGGAAGATTCGAATCTGCATCAACTTCCATAATCTGAACGAGGCGTGTCCCAAAGATGAATTCCCCCTCCCTATCACAGACATCATGATCGACAACACATGCGGTTTCGAACGTATGTCATTCATAGATGGCTTCTCGGGGTATAACCAAATCAAGATGTCCCCTGGCAACGAAAAACACACATCATCTCGAACACCGATTGGCACGTACTGTTACACAGTCATGCCTTTTGGTTTAAAGAATACAGGCGCCACATATCAGAGAGCCATAAGTATCATTTTCAGAGACCACTTGCGCAAGACTGTGGAGTGCTATGTTGATGACATCGCCGTCAAGAGTCGCTATAAGGGAGACCATCTACAGGATTTAAGGACGGTATTCGACCTGATACGAGAACACAACCTGAAGATAAATCCCATAAAATCCTTCTTGGGTGTCTCCAGCGGAAAATTCCTGAGGTTTATTATTACTGCCCAGGGAATTCATGTGGATCCAGAGAAGACAAAAGCAATTATGGAGATGGGTCCTCCTAAAAATCTCCGCAAACTCAGAGGCCTCCAAGGGAGGCTAGCTTACATCAGGAGGTTCATTTCTAACCTCTCCGGGCGATGTCGATCATTCACCCATCTCATGAAGAAAGACGTCTCGTTCGTATGGGATGAAGAATGCTAGCGCGCCTTCGACAGCATCAAAGAATATTTGTCGAACCCACCCGTCCTGGTGGCCCCTATTATTGGGAAACCGTTTTTGCTCTATGTACGAACAATGGAGCATTCTCTCGGCACTCTGCTGGCACAAAACAATGATGTAGGCCATGAACAAGCTATATATTACCTCAGTCGAATGATGATTGGGCCAGAGCACCGATACACCGCCGTATAGAAGGAATGCCTCGCTCTGGTGTTCGCCATTCAAAAGATGCGTCACTATGTCACAGGACAAACCATACATGTGATCTCATAAGTCAACCCTCTCAGAGTCCTCATGACTAAACCAGGGGCACTCAGCTCCCGCCTCGCCACATAGGCAATATTGCTGTCCCCTTATCACATGGTCTTCGTTCCGCAAAAGGCTTTCAAAGGTCAAGCGCTGGCAGACTTTTTAGCAGCTCATCCGGGCTCAGAGTCATCCAAGATATACAAAGAAATCCCAGATGAGGTCGCCGACTCACATACGACCTCCCACGACGATATATGGCGAATGTTCTTCGACGGCACTTCGAGGACTGGACCCAAGGGCAACATTGTCGTTGGAGTCGGGGTGGTGTTGATTTCTCCTTCTGGACTGGTAATCAGTCGCGCTTACTCCCTCACGGAATACTGCTCTAACAATGTGGCCGAGTACAACGCTTTGGTCATTGGCCTCCAACTTGCAAGAGAGCTGGGGGTAGAATATCTTGAAGCTTACGGCGATTCGCAGTTAATCGTCAATCAGATCCGGGGTTCGTACGAAGTCCGCCATGAAGACATGATCCCCTATCACCAAATAGCGATCAACATCATTTCGTTATTTCAGGGATTCTTCATAGAACATGTCCCCAGACTCCAAAACATCGAAGCTGATGCCCTAGCAGGCCTTGCCACTTCCTTAGCAGTGCCGAACCATACTCATCATTCGGTTGACGTGATAGGCCAAGAAATGGTCTATCCCAAGAATAACATTCAATCCATGGCGAGTTATTCCGCCCAGACGATCGACGAAGCACCAGACTGGAGACAGCCGTTCATCGACTTCGTCGTCTACGACATCCTCCCCGAGAACCCAAAGGAAGCCACTTCTATCAGAAGGCGTTCTCTCATATTCTTCTACGATATAGAGATGAAAATGCTGTATCGGCGATCCTACGATGGGTTATTGCTTCGGTGTCTATCAAACGCAGAAGCCAAAGAAGCCGTATGTGAAGCCCATGACGGTATCTGTGGGGCCCGTCAGCCTGGCCCAAAATTGCAAGATCGTCTCCGTCGAATGGGCTGTTACTGGCCCATGATGGTAGCACATACGATAGACTATGCAAGAAAGTGCAAAGCCTACCAAGTTTACGCGGACTTCATCCACCAGCCGTCCGAGTTTCTACACCCAACAGTGGCGTCCTGGCCATTCGAAGCATGGGGAATGGATATCATCGGCCCGATTACTCCATCTTCCTCCCGTGGACATGGCTTTATACTAACGATCACGGATTACTTCTCCAAATGGGCGGAAGCTGTTCCGCTCACAAAAGTGAAGACTTCAAACGTGATCAGCTTTCTCAAGCATCATATTATCTACCTCTTTGGACTGTCCCGAAGGATCATCCACGATAATGGTCCGCAGTTCGTAAGTCACGCCTTCTATCGGTTCTGCGACAAGCATCGTATCCAAAATATTGCTTCAACACCATACAATCCGACAGCTAATGGGTTGGCAGAAGCGTTCAACAAAACAATCATCAAGCTGCTCAAGAAGTTCGTATCATCCAACAAACGTGACTGGAACGAGAAGCTTGTTGAATGCTTATGGGCGTACCGTACTAACGTCCGAACAGCCACGGGGAACACACCATTTTCTCTGGTGTACGGGAGTGAGGCAGTCCTCCCATTGGAGACTCAAATACCCTCACTCTGCGTCGCCCTCACTTACCAACTGACGACAGACAATAACTACCGTCGCCGGCTATAAGACTTGGAGGCCTTAGATGAAAAATGCCTCCGGGCTCAGCAACGAATCGAGCTATATCAAGCACGCATCTCTGGAGCCTTCAATAAGAAGGTTAAAATCAGAACATTCCATGTGGGTGATCTCGTTCTGGCAGTCCGGAGGCCGATGGTCATGACCTACAAAACCGCTGGCAAATTCCAGCCAAAGTAGAAAGGCCCATTTATCATTGAGGCAGTATTCTCCAACGGTGCTTACCGCCTCACAAAGCAAAATGGAGACTTGCTTATGTTGCCCGTCAACGACAAGTTCCTGAAGAAATATTATGTCTAAACGACATTCTCTCCAGATTCTCGAGTCATGTACTCCCTGTTACCGCTGAACTCACATCCACAAAATTTTAGATCATCGAGTCATGTGCCCGCTAGTACTACTGAACTCACATCTACGACATCGAGTCATGTACCCGCTGGTACCGCTGAACTCACATCCACAACATTTTAGATCATCAAGTCACGTACCCGCTGGTACCGTTGAACTCATATTCAATGTTTTCCAGATCATCGAGTCACGTACCCACTGGTACCGCTGAACTCATGTTCACCTATTTTTTAGATCATCGAGTCATGTACCCTCTTATACCGCTGAACTCATGTCCTCCTTCCACAAATATATCCTAAACTACCAAGTTATGTACCCGCTGGTACCTCTGAACTTACACTTTGATTCCAAAACTTATGGATTGTCGGGTTACGTACCTGCTGGTACCCCTGAACTTACATCCCGGTCATTCTTTTGAAAGAAAGTCATGTATAACCTTACCTCTGAACTCTCTTCCTGAAAGAGATCCTCCCTTATGATCCACTACCTACACTTCCAGTGCACAAAAAAGGTAACGGGTCCACAGATTCCCAAAACGACCACGTCGATGCTACCTTTGAGTCGTCTCAATTCTGCCAAAAACAAATCACCCCTCTACATTGAACTTCCACGTCCTCATTACCTCTGAGTCGTTCTATGTACCTTCTCTTCATTGAGCCCAATCCTGTCATGTCCTCGTTATCTCTGAGTAGGAAGGCTCCGTCGAAGCAACCTTCATACTTGCCATGTCCTCATTACCTCTGAGTAAGTATGTCGTTCCCTTTCGACTTATTATCCGTACCCACAATCGGAGTACGCCAAGGATAATAGGTCCACAAATGTCCTCTGTTGACCATAAATATCCTCTGTGGAGTCCACTCCTGCGATGTCCTCATTACCTCTGAGTAGGAAGATTCTACGGTAAAACCCTCATGCTTGCCATGTCCTCATTACCTCTGAGCAAGTATGTTGGTTCCCTTTCATCCTATTATCCGTATCCTAAGCCGGGGTACGCCAAGGATAATAGGCCCACAAATATCCTCTGCTAAGTTTCTTAGCACAAGTCCACCATCTCTCATCATGCCCCGGGAGCCCAGCTGCTCTACGGCATTCTTTTTTTCGATACCAGATACCAGGAGCATCCATGACCACTTTGCCATGGTTGTTCCAGGTGTCCGAACCGTACTTGTTATCCGTACCTAAAACCAAGGTATGCCATGGATAACAGGTCCACAAACAAGTCCCCCGCACGGGGCAAACACCACCATCATATCACAGGCACAACAAACGATACAAATGAAGGGTAGAATGGAAAGTACTCTTTATTTGAAGGAAGAAAATAGCATTACATATTTTTGGACCACGTCCCTCTCAAAAAGGAAAGGAAAAGAAAGAAAACAAAAGAAGGAAAAGCCGACTATAGTTCGGCATTACACAATTCTAGGAGACGGTTTCTCACTGATGTGGTCCCCCGCTCAAGCCGCTGTCGAGCTCGACGTTCAGCCTCCTGGGATAACCGCTCCCCATTATCCAAGTCCATGAACGCCTGACAGTCGTCGTCCAACTTCTTCAGGGCAATCTCTAGGTCAGTTGAAGCTTGATTAACCCTGTCAGTCTCCTGGATGATTAGCCCCCTGTCAGTACGGGCAGCCTCAAGTTCAGACTCCAGGAAAGTCAACTTCCTCTGAAGAGCAAGGATCTGCCCCCGCGTGTCAGTAATCTCACGAGAGGCAGCCTCCTCCCGAGCCGTAACGTCTTCATTCTCATGACTCAATTGATCATATCGATCAGATAAATCGCTGAGGTCCTTCATTATAGCCGGCCTGGTTTTATCCCGAGCAGCCTTTGTCCTCTCTATGGCAGCGATAAGGGAACCCCACTCCTGGTTTATAGCAGCAGATAGATCGGCCTGCCGTAGTACCTGAAACTGGGCCACCAGCTGATCAGTCTCTAGCAATTTCCCCTCCAGAAGCGCGGCCACCCCTGCACCGCCAAGAAGATTCTTAAGGATATCAATTTGACCCTGAGCGCATTGCCGGGCCAAGACGAAAGAGGTTCCTCTTTCCACGGTAGCCACTATTCCCCTCTTCAAGTGACGATAAAAACTACCAACCATGTCCTGCAACGAATCATCCAGGACCTCTGTCGAGGAAGGCGTCAGAGGAAGCGTGGCCGGCAACACTGGAGGAGTGGTGCCAGAACTTGCCATCAAGTGGAGAGAGTCCGAGCAGAATGAAGCACGGATAGCGGCTAACTCTTCCTCCGCCGCCCGAAGAGCCGGACACTCGGTAGGGCAGAAAGGTCGACTCTCGGAGCCGCCTGAGTAGAGGATGACGCAAGGACCATCGTTTCCTGTCTCGACTGTTCCACTACCTGGCTTGCCGAACACGAGCCCCCAGAAGGCCCATCAAGACGAACTGGAAGGTAAGGGGGTACACTCCTCTCCACCAGTGCCCCTTCGACAGGATTTGTCTCAATAATGTCCATCCTCGGCACTGGAGAGATAGGACCTGTATGCCCAGAATAACAATCAATCGACGTGACCCGAAGGACGTGATGATAGAGCAGATAGGCCTCCTCACAGGTTAAGATTCGGCTTATCTTACCAGGGAAGGAGCATGGAGGCTACAGGTCATTCGCAACTGGCATGGTCTTCTCACCCGCGATCTCCAAGTTAAACTCGGCCGCATCCTCTGTCCCCGCCACCTCGAAGGGGGATACGGCTCGATCAGCATCATCTTGAGGAGATTCTGCAATTTCAGGGACAGGCTCACGGGAGCTTCCGTCATCCCGGGTCACCACCTCGGCATCTTGAGACTCTTCTTCTTCTCCTGACACCTACAAGAGGGAAAGAAGATGATTAAAAATCGAAGCTAGAAGAAAAGAAGGAAGAAAGAATCGGGAGTGGCTTGGTTACCTCTGACGCGAGGTTAACTTCCTCTCCGTTTTCTCTTATGGTTAGCTGGCGATATCTGGTCACAACCAGCTTCCGGAAAGGAGAAATACCGCCAACGGAAGAAACTTGCCTGCTACGCTTTGGAGCAGGGCAAGGCGCTACGAGTAGCTGATCTACCACCATCTTATTTGGCAAAACAGGCAGTTGATCCGGCCCTACATCTACCGCCGGAAGGGAAGAGTCATCTCCATCATACTCATCACCTCCATCATCCGCAGCAGCGAAGTCCAAATCTGGCAATTCGAATCTATTCTTTCTCTTCCTCGTCTTGGCCCCTTGGGACCCCTCCTCCAGGTCAGTACCAACAATGAAACTGGTATCCGGGTTAAACCGACAGGGGGCTTGTTCGCCATAACATGATACAGAGCCGCCATATACAAGATCTCTACTGACGCCTTAATATCAGGGACCAAAAAAAGGGTACGGGTATGGAATGTATCATAGTATTGCCAGGCCCTGATGCCGTCAAGAAGGCTACCTTTAAAGCCCAGATAGGAGCTGGGACTGTCTAGAAAAAGCTGACTGTATCCAAACTGCCGGGCAAATCGGCTAGGCAGATAAGGCTCCAGAAAGACAGTATTACGATTGCGATACACCAGGTGAGCGGGGCGGATGTTACGCAGCCACAGGAGCATCTGGCCGTCCAGAAGTTGAGGGGGCGCAATACCATCGAGATGTACAGCCGCTATCTCCTCAACAGTAAAACGAAGGACAGACGCAAAAATGTTGTACATATCTGCCCTCGTCAGTGCTATCCGGCAAGCATGCATGGTCTCGTACCCCCAAGACTCATTACGATAACGGAAGATAAAAGCGTCGTCATCAGTTACGCCATCTTCAGAGCACGGTCTCATCAAAGACAGATAATGCAGCAACAGCCACCCCATCAAATAGTGATAAGGCAACTCAGTCCGTTCAAAATCTTTGGTCACATCGTGAGCGATGACCTTGGATGTGAAGGTACGAAGGCCACGGTGTACGCTGTACACCATGGCCGGGAGGAGAGCTAGCCTGACTCGTAAAACTAACTTCACAGCCGGAAGGATGAGATTACGACTGATCCTCTTAATGGAACCAGCTCCTCCAGAGACTACACAATTCCGCAACCATATCATCAAGAATCCCGCCAGGAGCGCCTTCTCTGACAACTCTTGGATATCTTGATAGAAATAACCAAAAGAGTCGGTCTTACTCCCGAGTCTGTCACTAGTGGTGGCCACTCTCTTAGCCGATGACACCAAGTCTTTAATCGCCTCCCGGGATTAAGGACGTCGGGAAGTAACTCGACCTGAGGCATCCGTCGAAAAGAGATAGTGCACCCAATCCTTGGTGTGGGGAGCATTCCCTTCTGAGCTGCTATCCTTTTTGGCTATCTGATGACATGTGCTATAGTGGCACAATATCTCTTGACAAAGAGCCACAAAGCCTGGATACCGTCTTTCTAACTCTTCGAACTACTCGTTCGTGGGAGTATACGCCTCAAAAGCTTCGTCCCCCCAAGGAAGCTTGGAAACCGCGTGCATTTCGTGGAGCGCAAGCCCCATTTCCCCTACGGGTGTATAGATGGTTCCCGTACGGCGGTTATACAGTTCCAGCAGAGATATAAACAACTTTTTGTTTATGGGCAAACCATGGCTGGTGCCCCGAATGGCATGGTAAAGGCCAATCTCACACGAAAAGGCCTCATACTTTTGCAAGATCCACAGAGACAGATTGGTCCACGAGGGGATAGGATGTATCCAACTAGGGAGCGTCAACCGGCCAATGGGATAGGAGCCCTTCCGAGCAAGTTGGTTCATAAAAGTGTCGGCGGTAGAAAATATGAAATTGGGGCCCGACACATTCAAGAAAGTACCCGGGAACAGTCCCATTACAGAACGGCTAGTGTGCACCTTGCCTGCAGACACTGACTTCAGGCTGTTATTATAATGGATGTCTCCCACAAACATCCCACCTCGGGTAGGAGTTAAAGTCTCTTCCATCTTCCGGTCCAGTAGGAGCATATTGAACCAAGATAATGGGAAGTGTCGCTCCATTTGGGAGATGCGGATCGCCATTCCGTTAGAGGCAAAACTCCTGTTCTCTGACACCTCCAGAACATGACTGTTCTTCACAGTCAAAGCGTCTCCAAAGAAGAACGCATGCTTCAAATATTCTCCTTCGAATTTCCCAGAGTTCATCATAGCGTTAAGAAAATAGAAAGGCTGGTTCTTGAGGGAATTCAGTCTCGTCGGAGGTTTGTCACTCGGAAACTGGTCCATCATATGCTGAATAATATGGTCGTACCTATAGCCCAGAGCATCTTGGGCACTACCTACCAGGAGTTCTCTACCAGCATTAACTGGCAGATTCATTGAGAAGAAGACAGAAAAAGATAAGTTAAAAAGATGGACAAAAAGAACTATTGGGTGCTTTCAAGCCTCATGCGGCTCAGGAGAACACTCAGGTGGCTCCAACTTAACGAAGGCTCATGCGGCTCAGGAGAACACTTATGCGGCTCCCACTTAATGGAGCCTCATGCGGCTCCAACTTTATGAAGCCTCATGCGGCTCAAGCTCAGAAGAACACTTATGCGGCTCCATTCAGTGAAAGTCCATGCGGGTTCGGATTAGTTCGCACAGACAAACGTATCAGACGAAGTTGTACGAATCTATGCGGCTCAGCGTCGCTTATGCGGCTTCGTTGACAAAGCGCGTATGCGAACACCGTGGCTATTCTTATGCGGCTCGCAGCTCAGCCATAGGACGAATATGCAGCTCATAAAGGCTCGTGCATAAAGTATGCAACATAGCCATAGCAGTTAGGGTTCTTTAAACTCACACAATGCCCTTACCAGCGATAGGAGGATGGACGTCAGGATGAGCAGCGGGCACGACGATCGTTGAAGGAGCAGCCGCAGTTAAGGTAGATGCAGTCTTCTTGCCCTTTGCTGTCGCAGTCGATGTAGACACCGCCTTCTTGCCCTTCGCCGCCACGGTCTTCTTGGGAGCCATTAGTGATCGAAGAGGAAGAGGACAATCAGGGTAGGGAAGAGTCGAAGCAAAGAAGGAAGTAAATAAGTTCTCTCTCTCTCCAACTCCTCTTATTTATAGGAGGACGAGAGGGGAAGACATGTGGACTAAATAACCGCCTCATAAAAGACGAAATCAACTCCTCGGATTTCGTCCCCAAGATTCACCCAGGGCATAAAATCCGAAGATTTAATGAGCCGGCCCTTGGGATTTCTCCTAAAGACGGTGCTAAAACGAATTTGAGGCAATTAAAGACTCGCACACGTGGCATGGGGCTATGCGGCTGAGCCATCCATGCGGCAGAAACACCCCTGCGGCTGAAATATCCATGCGGTCGAGACATCCATGCGGCCAGCGCATCATATACGGCTAGAAGAATACATAGCCATGCTTCTTATTCAAAGTATTTCAATTTTGCAAATTAAAAACTTTGAAGGGGGTCTTGTAGAAGCATGGAAAATGATAAAAAAAGATCCATGCGGCTAGGGAATCCCATGCGGTTCAGGCAGCTTATGCGGCTCGGGGATTCATGCGGCTCAAATATCCATACGGCTCGATAATTGCCATGCGGCTCAGAGAGGTGCCACGTAGCCTGCAAACAACTCTCCCCATACTGCATTAAATGTCTTGACGGCTGACAACTCTGACAAGTGACAGCCCTGACACAAAGATGCAATTATGACTCTGTCATAATAGCAGAATCCTCGAAAAACAAAGGAAATATCTGACACAATCCCCAGAGATCCAGAGAATTCCACGCAGCCTTGACACGTGTACAGTCATATATGGCTCGAGCGGAGACTCCCCATGCGGCTCAGGCCAAAGCTGTCCTATGCGGCTCAGGTCGAAACAGTCTTATGCGGCTCAAGCAGATGCTCCCCTATGCGGCTCAAACAGAGGTCTTCCTATGCGGCTCAAGCAGAGGCTTCCCCATGCGGCTCACAAGGACTATCTCCATACGGCTCACGAAGGAGTTGCCTATTATGCGGCTGCCTACGTTCATGCAGCTCAGATTTCCCCAGTGGCTCGCAGGACACGTATCATAAAGCCAATCAATCTCCCAGATTTATTGCAATCAAAGATTGGGTCAAATCCTAATAATCTAGGACACGTGGCGGAAGAATGAATTAAATTTATTCATTCAGATTTACAGACATCAGCAAATCATCATGAAGGAGATTTATTGCAATCAGTATTAATTGCTGATAGGATTTGGCACAATCTACCTTAATGGCCCAGATTCATCATACGCAAAATTAATGGTCCAGATTGACCAAAACAACAGACCGCCGCCACTTCAAGGAGGCAATTGTGGCAAACCCTAATGATTGTATCTCATTCCTATAAATAGCAAGGTGTCATTCCCTTGCAAAAGGATGACAATCACCCAGGAGAATCACACAGAAAGACAGCCATCAGAGAGAGCACAAGAGACCCCTTTTCGAGATCAGAGCACCAGAGCACAATGAGAGAATAGCCAGAAAGCAAAGAGAGCATTTCTTCAATGCCAAGCAGATCTTTTCCGGAGTCAAGGCTGCATACCGATCGTCCAAGGAGTAAGACAGAGCGGCCGTCGCTTTCCTGAGCCTCTATCGTCACCCCCCAGAATCTAAAATAAACAATTGTACTTAGACTGCTATACCTAGATTTTGGTCCCTAGGCTTTCTTTGTACAAGCGAGTTTGTATTGTGAAGTAAAAGTCCCGTCCTCCCATAAAATTGTTCTTCTCGTTTATATTTCATGGCAAACACCAATATAGTATCCGGGCCCCAACAAGGTTCAATACCTTCTTATCGAAGTAGTGAGCCACACCTATAACCAGACAAGGACAAGATGTGACAAACTAATCCTCGACAAGTTATTGTTCCAAGCCACGGTCAGATATAAGTACCCAAACCAAGAGTATTCATACCTAACGGATAAGGGTGCCTAACCAGTCTAAGTGTATGCAGTTTTTAAGAACATCCTCCAACGCATGGGCCCTGGCAAAAATGGGATCGGCATGGTCCCCCCTTGGGGCACCAGAGGCCCAATCAATAAGAGTATAACGTTCTGCAGAACGCCAGTGGCCGTCAGTAATCATGGGTAATCTCATCCGCGTCTCCAGCGAAGCTCATGGGTTACAAAAGGTAAAGTGCATAGTAGCCCATACGCTAAGGTATTGTCCTCCCCATCCAATGCTTACTATGTTGTATCCATAACACAAAAACCTCTATTAACCGCTAAGTCCAACTAAGCATGCAACCTCTATTAGCTGTTATTCCTATCGTACGACTTATACGTACCGGTGGCCAGCAAGTCATGCATGTCCGAATTCTGTATGTGACTCGCAACTCCGTGGTAAAAATGTGTATGGCCTATGAATGCCACACACAAAGGGTGGTCCATTAACTCTAAGTTCAGTGTATAAGAAAAAAGTACATAGCAGGAAATAGAACTAAACAGTAAAAATTCTATCTACTTATGCCATGTATCACAGTTTATTTTGCAAAAAAATAAATAATGAATAATGCATGAATATGAGCTAAAGTAAAATAAACAGCTAATGGCAAGGTATCTTGCCAGGTGTGACGTGGCATGGATTTGACTTTGGTGTTACAAGTACGCAAGGCGGCCTCTGATGATGATATGGACGGTTCAATTGGGTCCGGAATGGTCAGATTAGCTAGAGTCGACCTAATGGAGTACAAAATTTGTAATGGAGTAGAAATTATGGGATGGGTCACGGACCGGATGATAGTCGAAGGAAATTTTGGATAAGTAATATATATATATACATTTTTTAAACTATTATAATTTAAAAACTATATTTTGTTGCTAAAATATTTTAGAATAACACATACTTGAAAATGAAAATAGTTTTTAAGCCAAAACCCTAAATTGTTCAAAAGAAAGTTTTAGTAGAAAACTATATATTTTTATTAGCTAAAATTAATAAACTAGAAATTCATAGTATAATTTGGTGACAACTTTTATTGGTCAATATATCTTTAGAAATACAAAATCTAAAAAGAAAACAAATAGATAATTTAGGCCTATAAAATAGATTTTGGCAAAGTACTATTTTTGGTAAAATCTACCTTTAAAAATAGATGGAAAAATAATATTTTCATAGAAATTCCTAAAAATAATAATGTTTGCAAATAAATAGTTTTAGCAGTAAGAGCAACAATAATCATAATAAAAATAATATGAATAATAACAATACTAATGATAATACTTATAACCATATACATAATAATAATATAAATAATTTATATACTAATTATTATACTGTTATTCAAAATTAATAACAGTAACCCTAGATATTAGCACTCATAATAATAATAATAATAATAATAATAATAATAAGCAGATTTTTTGCTGCTACTTACTTGAAACACAAACCAAAAAAATAACAAAAAATAAGATGAAATAATACCTACAGATGTAATCCTACTGCTCTCCTCGTGAGGAGCTACAAGACATTAAAGCCAAAAACTGAGAGAGAGAGCATAAAATTTAGGGAATGAAGGAAATTCGAGGGAGGAAAGAAGAGGAGGAGGAGAAGTGAGGAACGGGAGGAGGATTAAGGAGGAAAGGGAGAAGTAGTCAGAGGACGGAGAAGAAAGAGAGGGTGGAAGGAGAGATGACCGGAGAGAGACGGGTTTGCGGAGGCGGTCACCGACGAGACACGACGGAGCTGCAGAAGTGGCTGCTGACGTCGACGGAGGATGGCGCATACGTGCGGGGCTGGGACACGAGCGGACGGAGGCAGGGCGGTTCTTGCGACGGTGCCCAGCTGAGCTCGTCGGGGAAGGAGATCGCGCAGGGACCCAGGTGATGGTCTTTGGTTATTTTTGGTTTTTTATGGTGGTTCTGTGCTAGGTGACGGTGACCTGGGGATGGTTGGCTGGTTTTGGTGGTGGTGGTGATGGTTGTGGTTTGGTGTTTTGCCAATGATGGGCTGTGGGATTTGTATTTTATTTTGGGACAGTCATCGACGTTGGCACCGGTGACGGTGGTGGTGGTCGACGGGACTGGTTGGGTTGGCCGGGGCTACGGAGACAGCAGCGTGGTGGGGGAGGAGAGGGGGTCGGTTCCGTGGTGTTGACGGCCACGTTGGGTCGTCAGCGAGGTTGTTTGGGAGTCATGGTATTGAGAAGGCTAGCGGTCTGGTGGGCTTGGATTGGTGATGGCGGAGGTCGGGCAGCAAGTGGTAGAGGCGACAGTGGTGATGCCGGGACGACATCGGGGTTGTGGCGATCCAGGGGTACGGTGGTGATGGGATAATAGGGAGTGGAGATGGTTGCTGCGGGTTATCGAGGGTGGAAGGTGATTAGTCGACGACAAGATCGGGGACTAAGGATAGGGGTAGGAATTTGATGTATCGTGTCGGGGTGTGTCCGACACGGGAAATAATGTATATGTAAATAGATGGATTAAGATAGTCACCCGGGGTCGGACCCGAGACCGTCACGGCTGACACGGAGGGAAATGGCCACAGACACAATGCACGTACTTCGCTGAAGAAATTTGTGAAGAGAAATTAAACTTGTGGAGTTTATGGAGAAAACATATGGAGGGTCCCCTATTTATAGGGTTAAGAAATTCTACCTTGATAAGGATTTGGACCCAAATAGATAATTACTTGTTTTAATCTAAATTGGTTTAAAACTAATTCATTCAATCTATATTAATTTCAAATCTAGATAATATCAAATAATGACACAAATCTATTTCAAAAATCTATATAGAATTTATTTAATAAAATTACTCTCCAATCTATTCATGATAAACTAGTTTAAAATTAACATTTTACAACTTGAAAAATATACTATAATATTAATTTCAAAAATCATAATAAATATTTTTAAATATTGATAGGAAATACTTGAAATTACTCTTTTAGAAATTATGAATAATACTTTTTACCTTTGTAGGAAAAATTAAGATAGATCACAATAAAATAAATTTAAAAAATTTAAAACGTCTACATGAATCAAATTTCATGTACTTCGCATGCGACTAGTACAAAATATATTTACTTCGAAACAGGTAAAATAAATAAACAAAATTTTGTCATTAGTGCGACGGTATGTTTATACTTTCGAGCAATTGAAATATTTGACTATATAATATCAAAATAACTATATCTTCACTATATTAAGAAATATTTTCTAAAAATATGTACCTCGCTCATATTCGCACTCGACGAGAAAATACCAAAAAAGATTCAATACCAAATTTAAAATAAAATAAAAAAAATCGTAGTAAAAATTTATGTAGTTTACATCCTACCCAACTTACAAGAATTTCGTCCTCGAAATTAAGAATAAATAGGGGGGCGAGAAAGTACAAGGGTGTATCGATAAGGAAATATGTTCAAGACACTGGACGAGGCAAGGAAACGGCGTTCAACGCAAACATGCATTGGAAAAAAATTGGGATTTAGATACCTTGAGAAATAGAATCACGATTATAGGGGTCTACGAAGAATAATAAAAGATTTGGGTTTTGAGTAACTCAAGATATCACGAAATAAGTAATTTAAGAGAAAATAACTTGGAGAGTTTGGAGATACGATTCCTCGGAGGAGATTGCATGGTAGACATCTAGGTTGAGGGCACGAATAAGGGGACGATGGCAATCATTCAAATGATTAGGAGGTCACGACAGTAGGTCGAGAAAGGGACAAGTAGTTAAGACAAGGATATAGTCATCCTGAGTGGTAATGGTCATAAGTGATAGGACAGCTAGAGGGAAATTTAAGTACAAGCACTTTCGTCCTTCTAAAACAGGTGAAGGGCGAAAGCAATATAGAGTTCGAAGAAGATACATTGAATACGATTACGTGGTTCAAAGATGACTGAAAAATTTTCCAAAAGAGGATTGCCAAGGCAATCGTGGATGAGATTCTAGGGGCAAGTTTAACTATATCTCAATCCACGTAAAACGATATATAAAAGCGAACCAAAGTACACTCGGTTGATCAGACCATCATGCACCGGTTCTGATTAGACAATATGTTAGTGAGCGCGCGCTCAATAGCATATGTCTTGAACAAGTTTGATAACGGTTAAACTTGCAAAACTAGGCTATAGTAGTAACATTTAGTCAAGATGGTAAAAACATATGCACGTGAGATTGCGATTGAAAGAGAGTAGAATTAGTTCGAACTTCTTAAGAATCTAAGTCGTGTCCTATGTTAGTGCCTATACAGTTGCCCTATTGTTTACTTGTCTAAGGCTTTGTTAAGGCCATAAGGAAGGTTAGGTCGTAAGGCATTCTACCTAACTTACAAGAGTTAAACTAAGGGTGTTTTGGAACAAATGAAACATGTCTAACTAGTAGGGGTCACCTTCCTAACCTCTAGCAAGCACGAAGGGAGATAAGAATCATGGTAGAAGGAATCAAGGAGGATGCAAATCGATGAGTCAACCGGTAGTCCGCAAATAGAATCGAGGAAAGAGGTCAAGTATGTGGATGAGATCCTAGAATCTAATCCTATAAGCAGGCTTGCTTGGTACGGTAAAGTAACCAAACAATTTATCTTGACCTGCATGGACCACCACAAAAACATATAACGCCCCAGTCCTACAATACGTAGGACTAAGTACGTAGACGTGCCAGCTGCATACATATGAAGTATACTCCAATATATGGAATCTTCGTATGAATACATAAGCTGTAAATGCAGTAAAACCAAGGCTAACTAATTTCATCCACAAAATAAAAGAATAAAAGATATCATATAATCAACTATGAAATTGTCACTGGTACATGTAGTTAGACGGAGACAAATCCACTACCAACTATGAAAAAAATACGTAACAAAAGAAAGAGTTTGGCGAACGAAGTTAAGATGATCAAAGTACAATCATCCTCGAAGAAATAGAGATGATTATGGCCATGACTAGAACACCTGCGAAAGACAAGAGTACACACCTGGAGAGATAACCAGGACCTCATAGGGACGTAACAAGATACATAATATCATGCCATATAAACTGAATAAAATATTGCTCAATAATAATAAGTAAGATCGGATCATAACATGGTCTAATACCTCACCATTGGGATTAGCGTACCATCCCCCCAACCAAACAAGGACAGGAGATGGCACTCTAACCCACGATGAAGTATCTTTCCAAGTCACGAATCCAATATGGTATCTGGACCCCAACAAGGTTCAATACCTTCTCATCGAAGTAGTAAGCCACACCTATAACCAAACAAGGACAAGATGTGATGAACTAATCCGCGACAAGTTATTGTTTCAAGCCACGGTCAGATACAAGTACCCAAACCAAGAGTACTCAAACCTAACGGATAAGGGTGCCTAACCAGTCTAAGTGTATACAGTTTTTAAGAACATCCTCCAACGCATGGGCGTTGGCTAAAATAGGATCGGCATGGTCCCCCTTGGGGCACCAGATGCCCAATCAATTAGAGCATAACATTCTACAGAACGCCAGTAGCCGTTAGTAATCATGGGTCATCTCACCCGTGTCTCCGACGGAGCTCACGGGTTATAAAAGGTAAAGTGTATAGTAGCCTACACGCTAAGGTATTATCCTTCCCGCCCAATGCCTACTATGTTGTATCCACAACACAAAACCTCTATTAACCGCTAAGTCCAACTAAGCATGCAACCTCTATTAGCGGTTATTCCTATCACACGATTTATACGTACCGGTGGCCAGCCAGTCACGCATGTCCGAGTTCTACATGCGACTCGTAACTCCATAGTAAAAATATGTAAGGCCTATGAATGCAACACACAAATAGTGGTCCCTTAACTCTAAGTTCAGCATATAAAAAAATAGTACATAGCAGGAAATAGTACTAAACAGTAAAAATTCTATCTACTTATGCCATGTATCACAGTTTATTTTGCAGAAAAATAAATAATAAATAATGCATGAATATGATCTAAAGTAAAATAAACAGCTAATGGCAAGGTATCTTGCCTGGTGTGACGTCGATGGTGGTACGATGATGAATGTGGCACGGATTTGACTTTGGTGTTACAAGTACGCAAGGCGGCCTCTGATGATGATACGGACGGTTCTATTTGGTCTGGAATGGTCAGATTAGCTAGAGTTGACCTAATGGAGTCCAAAATTTGTAACGGAGTAGGAATTATGGTATATATCACGGACAGGAGGTTAGTCAAAGGAATTTTTGGTTAAGTAATATATATATATATATATATATATATATATATATATATATATATATATATATACGTTTTTTTTAAAACTATTATAATTTAAAAACTATAATTTGTTGCTAAAATATTTTAGAATAACAAATACTTGAAAATTAAAATAGTTTTTAAGCCAAAACCCTAAATTTGTCAAAATAAAGTTTTAGTAGGAAACTATATATTTTTATTAGCCAAAATTAATAAACTAGAAATTCATAGTATAATTTGGTGACTACTTTTATTGGTCAATATATCTTTAAAAAATATAAAATCTAAAAAAAAAACAAATAGATAATTTAGGGCTATAAAATAGATTTTGTCAAAGTATTATTTTCGGTAAAATTTACCTTTGAAAATAGGTAGAAAAATAATATTTTCATAGAATTTCCTAAAAATAATAATGCTTACAAATAAATAGTTTTAGCAGTAAGAGCAACAATAATCATAATGAAAATAATATGAATAATAATAATACTAATGATAATACTTATAACCATATACATAATAATAATATAAATAATTTATATACTAATTATTATACTGTTATGCATAATTAATAACAGCAACCCTAGATATTAGCACTCATAATAATAATAATAATAAGCAGATATTTCTACTGCTGCATACTTGAAACACAAACCAAAAAAATAAAAAAATAAGATGAAATAATACCTACAGATGTAATCCTACTGCTCTCCTCGTGAGGAGCTATAGGACATTAAAGCTAAAAACTAAGAGGGAGAGAGCATGAATTTTGGGGAATGAAGGAAATTCGAGGAAAGGAAGGAGAGGAGGAGGAGAAGTGAGGAGCGGAAGGCAGATTAAGGAGGAAAGGGAGAAGTAGTCAGAGGGCGAAGAAGAAAGAGAGGGTGAGAGGAGAGATGACCGAAGAGAGACGGGTTTACGGAGGCAGTCGCCGATGAGACACGACGGAGCTGCAGAAGCGGCTGTCGACGTCGGCGGAGGATGGCGCATACGCACGAGGCTGGGACACGAGCGGACGGCGGCAGGGCGGTTCTTACGACGGCGCCCAGCTGAGCTTGCCGGGGATGGAGACCGCGTAGGGACTCAGGTGAGGGTCTTTGGTTATTTTTGGTTTTTTATGGTGGTTCTGTGCTAGGTGGCAGTAACCTGGGGATGGTTGGCCGATTTTGGTGGCGGTGGTGATGGTTGTGGTTTTGGGTTTTGCCAATGATGGGCTGTGGGATTTTTATTTTATTTTGGGACGGTCGCCGACGTTGGCGCCGGTGACGGTGGTGGTGGTCGACGGGACGGGTTGGGTTGGTCGGGGATACGGAAACAGCAGCGTGGTGAGGAAAGAGATGGCAGGGGGTCAGTTCCGTAGTATTGACGGCCACGTTGGGTCGTCAGCGAGGTGGTTTGGTAGTCATGGTAGTGAGAAAGCTGGCGGTCTGGTGGGCTGGGATTGGTGATGGCGGGGTCGGGCAGCAAGCAGTAGAGGCGACGGTGGTGATGCTAGGACGACATCGGGGTTGTGGCGATTCAGGGGTACGGTGGTGATGGGATAACAGAGAGTGGAGATGATTGCTGCGGGTTGTCGAAGGTGGAAGGTGAATAGTCGGCGACAAGATCGAGAGCTAAGTGCAGGGTTAGGAATTTGATGTATTGTGTAGGGGTGTGTTCGACACGAGAAATAATGTATATGTAGAAAGATGGAATAAGATAGTCACTCGGGGTAGGACCCGAGGCCGTCACGGCTGACACTGAGGGAAATGGCCACAGACACGATGCACGTACTTCGGTGGAGAAATTTGTGAAGAGAAATTAAACTTGTGGAGTTTATAGAGAAAATATATGGAGGCTCCCCTATTTATAGTGTTGAGGAATTCTACCTGGATAAGGATTTAGACCCAAATAAATAATTACTTGTTTTAATCTAAATTGGTTTAAAACTAATTCATTCAATCTATATTAATTTCAAATCTAGATAATACCAAATAATGACTCAAATCTATTTCAAAAATCTATGTAGAATTTATTTATCTATTCATGATAAACTAGTTTAAAATTAACATTTTATAACTTGAAAAATATACTATAATATTAATTTTAAAAATCATAATAAATATTTTTAAATATAGATAGGAAATACTTGAAATTACTCTTTTAGAAATTATGAATAATACTTCAAAAATACCTTTGTAGGAAAAATTAAGATAGATCACAATAAAATAAATTTCAAAATTTTAAAACATCTACATGAATCAAATTTCATGTACTTCGCATGCGACTAGTATAAAATATATTTACTTCGAAACAGGTAAAATAAATAAACAAAATTTTGTCACTAGTGCGACGGAATGTTTATACTTTCGAGCAATTGAAATATTTAACTATATAATATCAAAATAACTATATCTTCACTATATTAAGAAATATTTTTTAAAAATTTGTACCTCCCACATATTCGCACTCGACGAGAAAATACCAAAAAAGATTCAATACCAAATTTAAAATAAAATAAAATAATCGTGGTAAAAATTTAGGGGGTTTACAATCACCCCCACAGCCGCCGCCCTCGCCATGGCAGCCACCGCCACCACTTCCATCCGTCGGCGCCAGCTCCCCCATCTCCTCCGCTCACTTTTGATTTTTTGTACTTGTTTTGATTCATGAAGTTATTCCGTGCATGTGAGGATTTGATTTTCGAGATTCTTTCAGTATTTTGGATTTACTTTAAGATTTGATTTGTGTAGCTAAACATTGTTCTCTTCGATGTTTTCAGATTGAGATTTTGTTTATTTCTAGTTGTATTACTTGATTTCTGTAAGGTGGGTAGAATTTTCATGACATATATATATATATATATATATATATATATATATATATATATATATATATATAGTTTTGAAAAAATAAATAAATATAGTTTTGAAAATCCTATATTAAATGATTTCGAAATTTCAAGGACGAAATTTTTGTAAGGTGGGTAGGATGTCACCTCCCTATTTTGAAAATTAGGTACATGACTGTATTTCGTATTTGGGTGATTTTCAAATTTTGTATTTGTTTAAATTTTTATTTTATTTTCTGGACTTGGGTTTCTCTTAGTTGTTGAGTCTTGAGTCTTGGTTATCGCTGTTGTATTAATTTACAGTTGGTATTATTTTATATTATTATTATTGGAGTTGGTATTTTAGTTCCATTGTTATAATTATTCCTATTATTATTATTGTTATTATTATGATTTTTATTATTATTATTATTATTATTATTATTATTATTATTATTATTATTATTATTATTATTATTATTATTATTATTACTACTTATTCCTATAACTACCCTTCCAAAACCAAAACCCTAACTCTAACCTAACTCTCTCTCTCACCTACACTCTACTCTCAGCCGCCCCTCCCCATTTCCCCCCACTCTCATCTCTCTCCTCTCTCCCGCTCTGGAACAACTCACCCCCTCTCTATCAATCATTCCTCTCTCTCACTCTCGACCTCCCTCTCTCCTTTCCGGCCTCCTCCATATGTGCCACTGCTAGCCCTACCACTTCTATCTTCTACCTCCATTACCACCCACGTCTCCATCTCCACCAATACCACCTCCAGCCACCATCACCCCCATGGCCGCCGCCCTCGCCATGGTAGCCATCGCCACTACTGTTTGCCATAGACAAAAATAGAACAAATTTTTTGTATTTCAAATGTATAAAAGAGTACAGAAGACTCCTAAACATGAGATCTAGGTACAAAAATTTCTAGAAAAGTGTGACGGTGGAGATCGAGCACTACAGTGGCTCCTTTACTCCGTTGACGATCTGACGACAAACTGAACTTGCTCTGACTTTCTGATGCCGGTGAGAGATAATTTGGGTTGCTAATCGAAAAGACGTCAAAGCCTCTTGAATGAAGGAAGACTCCTTCTATTTATGGATTGCACATATATGCTGTACGAAAGGATATTTGACGTGTAGGAGCACTACACGCACGAGATCTCAGAAGGATCTGTTGTAACCGCTCTGTGGGGCCTGCTATTGAGCTGACATGTGACAGTTGTTGAATTCTCCATCATCGAGATTCAGGACAGTTAGCATTATTTATCAACATGACCGAGTAATTGACACATGGCGTGTGACTATTATTCGACGATCTTTCTCGGATGAAACCAAATAGATTTTGCTCCTATCGAAAGAATGACAATTTAATCAAACTAGATCTCGACCTTATCTCAGGAGCGACCGTTTGGACAAACCGAATTTGATTTTATCTGAAGAGATACGGTCGTTTAAACAAACTAAATTCGATTGTATCTCGAGAAGATATGACTATTTGAACCAACTAGATGTGATTGTATCTGAGGAGATACGATTGTATCTTGAGGAGATACAAATGTTTGAACAAACTAGATTGGTTGTATCTGAAGAGATATGCTTGCTATACTAGCCATGTGGCATAACGCCACGTTGTGGTAGAGCTACACACTATACGAGATGCACTTTTAGGCAACATCAAAGTCACTGTGCTTTTAGGCGACGAGAAGACTGTTTCAAAGGCGATGAAGTCACTGCACTTCTGGAAGCTCTGAGAGACCAATGAAGGAGCCGTTAAAAGAACGGCAGTTTTGGAAGCTCTAAGAGACGAATGAAGGAGCCATTTAAGGGGATGCACTTTCGGAAGCTCTGAGACCAATAAAGGAGTCGTTGAAGGGAATGCACTTCTGAAAGCTATGAAAGACCAACAAAGGAGCCGTGAAGGGGCTACACTTTCGGAAGCTCTGAGAGATAAATGAAGGTGCCGTTGTTGGGGTTGCGCTTCTAGAAGCTCTGAGAGACCAAGAAAGGAGTAGCGAAAGGGATGTGCTTCTGGAAGCTCTGAGAGACCAATAAAAGAGCCATTGAATGGGCTGCACTTCTGGAAGCTTTGAGAGACCAATGAAGGAGTTGTTGAATGGGCTGCACTTCTGGGATGGACTGAAGGAACTGCGCTTTTACGAAGCGCCAAAGTTACTGTGCTCCTAAGAAGATTAATGACCGCTTTTGAGCAGCTGTGTCAACATCTTCTTAATTGCTGCCATTTTGGGGGAATCGAGAAGTGGTAGCCAAAGATTTAGTCAAATAAACCTATTAAATAAAATTTGTTATGGGGAGTCCTAGGTTTATCCCATTACTCTGGAGTCCTTTGACCGACTGCCACGTGGCATTTGGGTTGGACCACACATCCTATATAAAAAGGAGCTTTTGGGTAAGTCTTTGCCCACAGCTTCTTGATATTCTTCTGTCATGCTCGACCCCGACTTAGCTTTGAACGGCCATAGGCCTTGCATAAGTCGACTGTTGGTTGTAGATCTCTTCTTTTGAAGAAGCTACAGTCTTGGAAAAGGACAACTTCTGAGTTTCGAGATGCATTTGAGCATTTGGCATAAGGGGTTCGAAACTGAACAATATCTTGGAGATCTTCGAGGTCCAAGATACCGGGTTTGGATTGATTGTCAATCAGAAGAGCCACAGGTTGTGCTATGTCCTGCTCAATAAATGCTTCATTAGCCATATTGGAGTGGGGGAGCAGCGCACCTGTCAAGGAAATGATTTGCTCTGACTATTCGGAGAGCTGTGCACTTGTAGGCTACGCACTTATAGTCTGTGCACTTGTAGGTTCTAGACTTGTAGGCTGCAGACTTGTAGGTGGCGCACTTATAGGCTGTAGAGAGTCTTTATATGTAATCATGAAGATTATGTACTAGATCTTTATATGTAATCATGAAGATTATGTACTTGTAGCCATGCCTTTTCTTTTGTGGTTTGTGAAGTGTGCAGTAGTTTGATATCTCCTACGCTTTTCTGAATTTGTGTAAATCAATTTCCTCTTATGTTGTTTGTAGATGCTGCACTTTTTCATGCTTCTACAAGATCCCCTTCAAAGTTATCAAACTTGAGCAAGTTTGGAACACTTTGAACAGAAGCATAAATGACACGTGTCACAGGGAGTGCACAGTATGTCGTTGACAGGATATCGTTATGCTTAGCCGTCAGTATTAATGTTTTTGAGCCGTCGTTTCATTTAGAAATTATGAAGATGACTCCTCGTTTTTAGGGAAAAGATTTGTCCTAATTTTATTTCATCTCCACGTTGTTCGAAGCATTTTCTCGAATACGAAGGGTACCTTTTGGCCTTATCTGCTGATGTGGCTTTGTCCTATAAATAAGGCTTCGTGCGAAGAGAAAAACTTTCTAACATTACTGTTCTCCTCTAAATTTTTTAGAGAAAAAAAATTCTTCTTCCCCCAAATCAAAAATACTAGTTTTTCTGCCATGGCCCCCAAGAGATCGAGAGCGCCCAAAGATCCCAAGGCAGCTGTGATAAGCATAAGAAAGGCCAGAAGGAAGCGGCCGACCATGGAGGTTGTTGATGTCGACGAATCCCCGTTTGCTGATGCTAGAGTGCACGGGGACGTGCGACCTCCTGTTGCAAGTAGGTGTTCGATGAGCATCACGCCTTATTTTGCTAATGTACATGAGCATTTACTTCTCGGAGAAGCGTCTCGAAGATGTGCTAAAGCTATTCCCACGGATGCGCATGGGCACTACTCTACGGAGTAGTATCTGTAAGATGTGCTGAAGCTCCATCTACCAATGCGCATGGTCATTACTTTTATGAAGTAACGACTGTAAGATGTGCTGAGATTTCAGCTGACATGCAGAGTCACTAAATAGCGTCTGTACGGATGCTTGCTTGTTGACGTTTAGTACCATAGTGACTGCACGGATGCTTGCTTGCTGACGGATACTTGTCACCACCAGATTACCTACATATTTTACTTCTTGTAGAAAACACTATGTTTTTCTGACTTATTTTGTTCATGTGCAGTTTTCGTAGCTATGCCACATTTTGACGAGGTCCTCTTTGACTCGTCGGTCTGCGCACTAGGCAAAAATATCGATGAGGCACTTGTTAATCCTGCTAAGAAGTTGATCGCCCAAGGCCAACCGAAAGGACGGGTGGCTAAGATACGTGACCAACAACACTCCTACTTCCGTCGTATGATGGACCAAGGAAAGTTGTTTGTTCCCTCTAATGTCGAGATGCTAGAGCCTCGGTTCCTCTTCGGTGACCAGCTGACTTTAAAAGAGATTGACCTCCTGAAGATTAAGAAGATTGATACTTTGAGAACGATGGCCTTGCTTTGTATGTTCCATCAGTCGAACGGCACCTTCGGCCCTCGGTTTTCTTCTGCTTTGCCAAAAAGCGGCGTATGGAATGGGAATTAACCCTGGAGCATGGGAGATTAATGACGGGCCTTTTCAGGGTGGACACGTATTCTAAGAGACAGGATACTTTCAAGACTATACGTGATGGTCTGTCGTACACTTTGTGGGTGCTACTCGCTGGTCATCTGCTCATCAATTTTACCCCGAATGTACATCCGTTCAAGGCTTATCTTTTTGCCAATCAGCTTCTAGCAACGGGATGCATATATCCGAAAGGAGCCTTTCGGGTTGAAGGTTGGATCCATCCTGAGACTAAATAGCACGAATTAACCCAATGGGTATTGGGTAGATTCAAGACAGAGCTGAAAGGTCCCTGCTTGCGTCGTGCCATAAGGGCTACTAAACATGGTATAGAGATCAATCAGTCATTATTCGTGGCTTTACTGAAGATGTATAATCACCACTCCAGGACTTTCTATACTCCATGTAGAGAGATGGACTGGCCCTCCATGAGATGTATGTCATCTCGAAGTTGCCTTGGGGTGAAGAGCCGTATGAGGAATATACTCCTCACAAAGAGGAGTTTTATGGGATAGAGAAAGAATATCCTGAAATGTTGGCAGTGTACAAAGAACTACTTTGCCATCATCAGGTATGTGTATGCCAGGACTCTGCGAAGTCTCATCCCCACATTTCTGTTTGAAAGGGCTATATCTTCACGCAAGAACCGTCGAAGCCGGGGAAGGTCCACTTTACCATGCATAGGGCGTACACCACTGATGAAGTAGAGGCCATGATGATCAAAGTGAAGGTGTCAGCCCCTTCTGTAGATATTGAGGGAAAACCCACTTCTATCATTTATAACTATTTTTGTTGGAACTTGACTGCTTTGAGCTCGAAAGCGGCGTTGGCTGCTTTTCTGATGATATGGCTGCAAAAAAGTCGTGGTTCCTAGAGGCTCTGGATCCGTGGGGCGGATCAATCGAGAACTCATTATGTCGACTGTGAAGTTGGTCTTCGGGCATCTGCTGGATTTGCTCACAGCCATGCTGTGTAATACCTTACGAGGCCTGCGGGAGCACTCGAGGAAAATAATAAAGCATCGAGGGAGAGACAGTAAATTCCCTCGAGCTGAAATCTCTTAACATTATTTGATGGCTTGGATGGCGTTACACCGCCCCGGTTTGATAGCCCTTAATACGATTGAGTGTTATGAGGAGGGGATGTGACGCAACGCAACTACCAACGGGAGAAATAGCTCTACCAGCGCATCCCCACCTATAGGGGGATATTAGGCCGGTTGGATGGCCATGATGTCAACAGGGTTTCGCCCTCTTACAGGGGTTATCTCACAGACAAGAAGCTAGTAGACCGGGGCGGACAAGGGAGCAATTTGACTCTCGGTGCTTTCCATTGGCTGCAGTCCATTCGTCCCTCATACTTAGTGTACCAGAATCAAAATTGGGTGTATCTAGAGCCTTATTTGCCGAGTCGGTTTATGCGACAGTTCGGCTATAGCCAGATGATGATGACAACCCAAGCTCTTATCTCGATTTTAAGGGAAGTCTGCTAGATGGCGCCCTTGCGTGGTATTATTACAATGATGGTTGCACTAGAGTAAAATTTATGATCCCGATAATGCATAGAAAGACCCATATCTTGTATTCCACTATGAAGTTTCACGACTTGGCGAAACACTTCTCATCGGGTTATGATCGAAAATGGAGTCTGATTGAGAGGACGAAGTTGGAGGTGCCTCAGTCGGCCCTTGCACATCTCTGAGATCTTGCGTCATCGGGTGGAAGATCTTCGGATGGTTCTAGTACTTCTCGGGAAAGGAGAAAGGACGCAACACCCTTAAATACCTCATCGAAATATCGGACTCCTTCGAAGGTGAGTTCTCCTACTAACAAGAGAACCAAGCGGGCTCTACCCAAGTAGTGTGGACCCACGTGACGATCTTTACCGCAGCAAAATTCTCCGCCTGTTGAATCTTCTTCACAGGTATACCTCGATCTTTTTTATTCAGTTTTTTCATAAATCCCAGGCTTTTCGCTTATTAATATTTTGTTTGTACAGGCGAAGATGAAGTCTGGGTGGTCGAAGATACTCAGGAAACTTCCTGAGGTGCCTGCCCCTGGGGTGCCCTTTCGGGAGCCGCTGCATCCGACGGTTAGTGTTACTATCCCTTCGCCTGCCGAAGGTCCTTCTTTGAGAAGGAAAGAAAGAATCGCCTCTGTTGTGGGTCCTTCGAATGTCGAGGCGCCTATGATGGTGAGAACTGAGGAGGCTAGTATTCCAGAGAAGAATCTGGCGACTGTAGCTACTAAGGCTGCTGACTCAGAAGATGTTTCTCCTCCTGCTCCTTTCGAGTATGAGACTCAGGACTTCTCGGAGCTAATGGCTTCACATCATCGAGAACATTTCATGGAGTCGACTGTGGACGAGCCCGTCGTGATACCCAAGATCGGTCTTGCATTGGCCAAAGGCATGACTCCAGAACCCATATCCGCGATGGGCCGAACAGTTGAGGATACTGAAGGCACTGCCCGAGATTCATTTACTGAATCTCCTCCTCGTACTGAGGAAGCTGCTGGAGAGAACTTAGACATTCCGAGAGTTAAGGAGGATCAAACAGACGACAAATTACTCATGGAAGGCATCCGAGATCCACACCAAGGATCAGTCGAAGAGGCCACTGAACGGTTGACAGTAGAGGCTGTTGAAGAGTTAGCCAATAAAGCTATTGAGGATCCGGTCAAAGTAACCATTGAACAGCTGGTCGAAGAGGCCATTATGAAAGCAGCCGAGGAGGCTATTGAAGAGCTGGCCAATATAGTCATAGAAAAGGCAAACGATGAGACCATGGAAGAGCAGGTTGAGGAAATTGCTGATGAGCTGGTCACTCAGGAGCCAGTCGATGTAGCCACTGAGATGGCGGTCGAGGAGGCTGCTGATGAGCCCATTGAAGAGACCATTGACAGTTCGGTCAAGAAGACCGTAGAAGAACCGGTTGTTGAGGAATCTGTCCATACAGTACCATAGAACTGATCGAAGAGACTGCTGACAAACCAGCTGCTAAAGAGTTGGTCGATACGACTACTGACAAGCCGGCTGCTAAAGGTCCGGTTGAGGAGACCACTGAGGATTCAGTTGAGGTGACTATTGAAAATTCGATCATAAAGATCGCTGATGAGCTGGTCTCAACAACCGTTCAAGAGCCAGCCAATGAGGCTGCACAGAAGTCAATTGCGAAGATTGTTATTGAAGAACCGATCATCCAGGAGGCTTCTCCTAAACCAGCGATGCAAAATTAGACAACATCGAGAACTACTGTCATTGCTCTATTGATGGCTTCCATCTCGGTCATAGCGCTACCTGTCTCGGACGTACTCTCTAGTCATGTACTAGCGGTACCGCTGTTCTGGGACCTTCCATCACGTCATCTTTGATGACTCCGATGGCCATGGCTAATAATGATTATTATGCCAACCTCATTCTGGGCACCATTCGCCATGCTTTAAAGCATGGCATAGAGGTCGTCTTACAGCATAACCAAACGTTTAGGTAGGCTCGGTCTGGAGTAAGAGCCCAGTTAGTGTTACTGCATGAGTATCAGGGATATGAGGCGAGAGCGGATATGATAGAGGCTTCTCTGGTGGAATTAGAAGCCACAGTCTTATAGCTTCAAGGCCTTGAGCATAGCCTTTTGTCCCTTGCAGACATGGAACTAGAGAAAATAGCCACTGAACTTTTCCAGCACGAACAGAGACGAGAGGCCCTAGCTCATAGGATTGCTGAGATTGAAGTGGAGATTGAAGAGGTGATCAACACTGAAGAAGTCCAAGTCTACCATGAAACAACCTTATAAGAACAGTGTAAAACCCTCCGAAAATAGATTTGGCAGTTGGAAAAGACGTTGGCATTTGCCGAGAGTGAGCTGGAGAAGTCAAAAGACCAGCAGAGGTTCCTTCGCCAACGATCCGAAACCTTAACTTGGGAAAAAAGAGTATCGGTGCTTGTCAAGCAAAGCTAGACATCGCATGCCAAAGCATGTCCTAGCTCGAGGATGAGGCCGCTAGACGATAAGAGAAAGAGTGCCGAGCCAAAGAGTTAGTTGGGCCGAAGATTACCTTTTTGAGACGTTGGCTTGATGAACTTATGCGCCGGTCATCTTTGATCATAATATTATTGTCCTTCGTCTTCTTATTTCTCTCTTTTGGAAAGATTTTTGTAGTAAAGAAAGAAAAACTTTTCTTTTTCTTGAAAGAAAATCTTAGTTTTGCTTCTTTGCTTGTTCATTTATTGTGAACAATTTATAGTAATGGGAATTCCTTCAGAGGTAGTCCTATCATGATAGGATGAAGGTAACTACGCTGGAGATGGGGTGTTTACTCAGAGGTAATATGAACATAGTAAACATGGAATTTTTGTGGTAGAATTTTCCTTACACAGAGGTCATGTAGACAGGGTAAGAATAGATTCCTTGGATTATGACAACATGGGGTTTGCATTGGAAGAAATGTCTACTCAGAGGTAATATGGACATGGTAAACACCAACTTCATTGGGATATAGAAAAAATAACTCAGAGGTAATATGGACATGAAATATTTTCTACTAGGGAAATGAGGAAGGAATGAATTCGTTAATAGAATCCCTAAGCACCCATGGGGTATGTGGAAATACATGTTGATTTAGACCTCAGACAAAGTATTTCTTTAGAAACTTGCCATTGATCAGCATCATTAGCAAATCGCCGTTAGGTTTGTCCAACCGGTAGGCACCATTGGAATAGACTGTCTCTATGACGAATGGTCCTTCCCACTTGGGTTCAATCTTGCCTGCAGTCTTGTGAGTCATCCCCATCGGTCTTCAAACTAATAAGACAAGGTCACCCACTTGGAATGCCCTTTCCCGGACCTTTTTGTTGAAGGCTCCAGAAATCCGAGCTTGATACAGCTCAATACGCTACTGAGCTAGCAGACGCTTTTCATCCAATGCTTCCAACTCCTGTAGCCGACGGCATTAATTGTCTTCGTTAGTCAGTTGTTTGGTGACAGCTACCTGCAGAGAAGAAATCTAGATCTCCAGAGGGAGTACCGTCTCACTCCTGTAGACGAGAGAATATGTATTGCCAGTTGGTGTCCGAACGGTTTTACGGTACGCCCATAGATATTTGCTGAGTTTTTTCATTCCAGTCGCGCTTATTGGAAGATACGACCTTCTTGAGCAAATTGACAATTGTCTTGTTGAATGCTTTGTCTAGCCCATTCACTGCAGGATTGTAGGTCGTCGATGCTACATTTTGTATCCAATTTTTATCACAAAACCTATGGAATGTGTGGCTCACAAACTGAGGGCTATTGTCATGGATAATCCTTCTAGGAACTCCGTAACGGTAGATGACATGATGCTTAAGAAAGTTGATCATGTTAGAGGTTTTTACCTCTGCCAATGGTATCACCCCCACCCATTTGGAAAAGTAGTCGATGATGGCAAGAATGAACCGGTAGTTGGAAGACGGATGGCTGATCTGCCCGATGATATCCATTCCCTATGCTTCAAATGGCCAGGCGATCGCAGTGGGGTGTAGGAACTCAGATGGTTGGTAGATGAAGTCAGCATGCAACTGACATACCCGACACTTCTTAGCATAATCAACAGCATCTGGCATCATGGTGGGCTAGTAGTAGTCCATGCGACATAGTCGGTCCTGTAACTTAGGACCAGGCTGGTGAGCTCCGTAGATACTATCGTGTGTCTCCCGGAGTGCTTTCTTTGCTTCAGCATTAGGCAGACAACGAAGGAGAAGTCCGTCGTATGAACGACGATTTGGTAGTTGTGCCATAAAACAACCAGAGCGATCGCCTCTTGATAGAAGTAGCTTCCTTCGGATCTTTAGGTAGGATCCCGTAGACCACGTAGTCTATGAACGTGAATCATCAGCCCCGAACATCAACGTTAGTGTCCGCCAATACAAAGTAACTCAAATACGTGTGTAGACTGTTCTTCGGATAAACCAGCTTACGACCTATCACTGTGATAGAGTATTGCGTTTCGACCGAAGATGCTAGAGAAACGGCGAGATCGATAAGGGCGTCGGCCTTCAGGTTTTGCAACTAAGGTATATGTTCTATAAAGAATCCTGTAAAGGTAGAGATGATGCCGATTTCTTCCTGATGATATAGGACCAAATCCTCAGGTCGAACCTTTTATTATCCTCTAACCTGATTGATTATCAGTTTCGAGTTGCCATAGGCCTCGAGGTAGTCAACCCCCAACTATTTGGCGACGTGGAGTATGATGAAGAGAGCTTTGTACTCAGCAACATTTTTGGTACATGATTGTATTAGAGAATATATACGAAGGATGACTAGACCATCAGGAGTAACGAGGACTACTCTGACCCCTGCGATCATTTTGCCATTTGTCACGACCCGCACCCACTGTGAGGGTACGAGAACTTAACAACGCCCAGCCTACGCCACAGTGTCGGCGGTAGAACGCTGTCCTAGGTCTCAATGCATCTAACAGTATAAGGCTAAACAGTTTATACTCCCCGAATGGGGGTAACATAGCAGAAAGTAAACTCAATCACAACTATGGAAGAAGAAGCACGATATGATAAAGAACTCAAGGAAAATACAGATGATCAAATAGTCTAAGATAACATCTCAGCAGATATCCAGAGTACAAGGTCTCAGCTACTGAATATGAAAGAATATATACAACCCAATCTCAAAAACAAAAATAAAGTCTAACTACTAGTCTCAAGACAACATAAGTAAGATAAGCCTAACTAAGCTAGTCTAGGCAGTAGGGTAAAGTCGTCAGCTAGAGCTGTCCCGTAGAAGGTATCCACACAGGCCTCCTCCTCGTCCTCTGTAATATTTTCAACAGGTCCAGTCAGGACAGGAGCAAGCACAATACATCACAACAGTTCATAGCAGGTTAGAAAATATAATCATGCAGTAAAGTAAGATATAGATACTGAAGAAATGTAGTATGTAAACAGAGAGAGAGAGCTGTAATAGAAATATCTACTATAAGTAAAGAACTAACAGTGGCTAGTAAGTCAGAGTATAATATAGACATGTAAATGGCATAGGATGATTCTGATAAGACACTACGAAATGATTCTGATGAGATACTACTTGGGTATTATTCACATGTCTACTTCTACTCCCCCGTACCCCCAATTAATATACAAGGATCCAACCAGGTTATGTTATAATTCCATGTAACAGTCCCCGAAGGGTGGTACATTGTAGTCCTATAAATGGGGATTCTGGGAAAACCAATAAATGGGATAAGGATTCAAGGAAAACTCTGTGATCATAAGAGTATATGTCACAAGTGATCAAAGAACCAAAGAAGCATAGTGATACGCCATGTAAGAGAAACACACAAAATATAGAGTACCCGATACTCCCTAAGGGATAACATCTAAAGAAGGGATCCATATTGTACTAATCCGTGTGACCAACGTGACAGTATCAAGTAAAGTAATTTAATGCAGGAAAATAATTCTAAGTAGGATATGAAATGATCAGAGAATGTACTTGTCTGGTATCTGAGTGTCCAATATGAAAGTACTGTCCGAGGAGTGGTGTCTGGCTCCTAATCAGAACAGCACAAGTCACAACAAGTCTAAAATGGTAAAATGAAGTTCTACTATGCACTCTACATGAGTCTAGGTCAATCTAGGCCAAAGTCAACTCTTGGTCAACTCTAGTCAACCCTAGAAGTCAAACTAGGTCAACCAAGTCAAACCTAAGTCAAACTAGTCTGCACTAGTCTAGCAAGTCTATTCTAGGTCTAACAAGACTATATAAGTCTAACTAGACTCTAAACTGACACACAGATACACCCATAGGCTAAGAGCCTAGGCCATAGGCTAATAGGCAATACCATGCCTAACCAACCTACAAATCACCTATACACAAGTCAAATCATTAATCTAAAATGATACCCTTATAGATATATTTACAATCTAATATAAGAATAAACATATTGATATATAGGCTCCTATGCATATCACATATACAATATCTATATCCATATTACTATAATATGGTACACATATTAGCATATAAGAATACCTACCATATACATAAATTATCTATATATACATTTCACATATATATACATATACATGGGAAATGGGAAATGAATGTGTGTGTGTCATGGGTATGTGAGAGAGTGAACTCAAGTGTGTTAGTGAAAACATGAGGGTGTATGTGCTAGTGAGGATGTGTGTGAGAGAGTGTGTGAAGAGTTATACATAGGTGTGTGTGTTAGGGAATCATGGCAGTGGTGTGGGTGAGTGTCACATAGTGTTAAGTGTGCATGAGTGTTGGAAAGATGTCACGACCCGCACCCTAGAGTTAGGGCACGAGAACGTAACGACGCCCAGCCTACGCCGCAGTGTCGGCGGTAGAACGCTGTCCTAGGTCGCAACATCTAACAATATAAAGCTAAGCAGTTTATACTCCCCGAATGGGGGTGACATAGCAGATACAACTCAATCACATCTAAGGTAGAGCATGATAAGAATAGATAAAACATGAAATCCAAAATAAATACGGGAGATAGAAGTCTAAGTGTCTAAGATACATGAACCCAAAAGTACATCTCAAAACTCAAATAATGATACAGTAATCCACAAGGTAAATACAACTCCAGACAAAAAGAAATAACTACCTAAACAAACCCTACTGTGTCTCCTCTAGGCTAGCAGGCACCTCCAGGCTATCTGTAAAATTTATCAACAGGTCCAGTCAGGACTGGAGCGAGCACAGTACATCTCAACAGATCATAGCAGGTTAGAAAACATATAACATGCAGTAAAGTAAGATACAGGTACTGAAGAAATGCTGTATGTAAACAGGAAGAGAACTGTAATGTAAATATCTACTATACATAGAGAACTAACAGTGGCTAGTGAGTCAGAGTACGAGATAGCACATATGAACAGGACAGATTTGCACAGGATGTCGAGGTGCACAGGAATCTACACTACAAAGGAAATGTTCACACAACTACTAGCACTCCCCCGTATCCCCAATCAATACACAAGGATCTAAACAGGTTATGTTATTGCACAGGATATCACATGGGGGCCCATATAGGGTGCACATGATAGTATACATGGGGCTCCGTGAACATGAGAGTACAAGATTCACAGGAGTGCACATGTAATGAAAGCACAGGAGTACATGATGTAAGTGAAACGTACAAGCACAATGTACCCGATGCTCCCGAGGGGGATAACATCGCATGTAGAGATCCATATACTACCAATCCGTGTGACCAACGTGACAGTACAAGTAAAGTAATCTACTGCAGAAAATAATTCTAAGCAGGATATGAAATGATCAGAGAATGTACTCGCCTCGATAACTTGAACAGCTGATAAGTAAAGGGGAGGTCCCACTGAAGCCACAGAGTCCTATTTAAAGCAACACAGGTTACAAGGTGCTCAAGTTGAAATAAATAAAACTATACTAGCCATCTATATTATTCTAGGTTCTTCTAAGTCAAAACATCTGTAGGTCGACTCCGGTCAATAATCTAGTCAAACTAGGTCAAGTGTTGACTTACAGTTGACTTTGGGTCAACTGGTCAACTCTGGTCAAACAGGGTCAATTCTAGTCTAATATAAAGTGTACTTCGTTATTTGTACGTCGAAACTTATGACACGTAAATCGAGATAAGAAGATTATCGGTAAGGTTGATAATCTTATTATAGTTATCCACGTGTCCAACATGCCAATTTCAGCGATGTGAGATCACTGGAATTGGCTGATCTCAGTTTCGTTGTACTAATCCCGAAATACGAACATTATATGAATTAATTATTAATTAATTATAAAAAGCTTAAACTTAGAGAAATTATCAACAAACATTGTCGGACGATGAAATGAACATCGCCAACGTGTCCAGAATGGTCAAATTAGCTAGGATAGCCTACCCAACGGTCCAATTTGGACACAAGGGCAAAAAGGTAATTTCGGGTCAAAACGGTGTCCGTGTCGGAGCCGTTTTGCACCGAAAAACGTGCAAGAAAATAAGTCTATAAAATATAACAAATTATATGTTCATGCAACCAGAATGTCGATACGAACCCAACGGTATCTCCAGAATTGGATTCCGTTGTCCCGATCTCATTTTGGTCCGTTGACCAGAACTTGGAATTCCGATTTGCACGAAAATGCGTGCCGGAGCCAAAGTTCTCAAAACTCAGCAAACTACCTGTCAACGAGTCCAGAATGATGATATGAACTCAACGGTATCTCCGAAATTGGATTCCGATGGGCCGATCTCAAAATGACCCTTTGACCCGGATATTGGTATCCGACTTGCACCGAAATGCGTGCCAGACCCAATGTCCACCAAAATCTAGCAAATTATATGTCAACGAGTCCAGAATGACGATACGAACTCAACGGTATCTCCGGAATTGGATTCCGATGAGCCAACGTCAAAAAGTCCCGTTGACCCAGAATGTGGGACCCGCTTTGCACCGAAAAACGTGCCCGGGCCCACGTTCTCCAAATCTAACAAATTTTATATGAAAACATGCCAGAACGACGCCACAAGTCTAATGGTGGTGTCAGAAATGAAATCTGGAGTTCCGTGTTCAAAAATGGAATTTTACAAGTTGGAAATTACGAATTCGGACGACCAACTTTGGCGTCGAATTCAACCAATCAAACAAGCTCAAACTGAAAAGAAATCTAAAGGGGGCAGGAAGAGGGTTATACCAGCTTCGCATCGAAACTGGTAGCATGCCAAACGGAGCTGCGGTGGAGGAGATACAACTGACGAAGTTGGCCCCGCGAAACTGTCCAAATTTAATACAATTTAGACGGTCAACTTGGTGGCCGGTTTTCATGTATCAAACGATAAAATTAACGGACGAAAATTGACATGAACGAAGGTGGATATACCGAGATTGCGACGGAGCGAAGAAATCGCCGATCCAACGGTCGGATCTTCGGGAAATCGCGCGCGAAGTTGCTGCGACGGGGCGTGATTTCAGCGTCGTTTCCGAGCTCGTCACGACGGGACGTCGTGCAAAACGCACGAATTGCCTCGACGGCGCGTCCCGGAGGACGGTGGCCGCCATGGGAGGGGAGCCAAGGGTGGCGCGCGCCCGTAGAGGGTGGTCGACGGCGACTACAGCGGCGGTGGCGCCGGCGGTGGCGCCATGCACGTGCGGGCGTGCGCGCTCGGGCTGCGACAGCCGCTGCTGCGTTCATGAGGCAGCGCTGCGCTGCTGCTGTGGCGGCGCTGCACCGACCACGGCGAGCAGCGAGGCGGCGGCGGCGAGCCCACGACGAGGTGGCGGTCGCGAGATGGACGAGGGTGGTGGAAGAGATGATGGTGGTTGTGAAGGTGGCGGATATGGTGGTGATGAGTTCGCATGGAGGAGGAGGAGATGGAGAGGAGGAGGAAGGAGATGGAGAATGGTGGTGGGTGGCGCCATGGCCGACGGCCAGGGGCTGTGCTCGGGTTTGAAGGAGGTCGGGGAGAGAGAGGTGTGGTGATGGTATTGCTTTGCTGTTGGAAAATTGCATGGTTGTTTGAAAATAAAGTAAGAGAGAGAGAAGAGATAAGGATAATAATAAAAAGTGAAATAGAGAGAGAAATGTTGCTTTTGGGAGTTAGGGCCGGCCACTCCATTGGGGAGGGCTGCTATGAATATGAGAGGAAAAGTATGGTGAGGATTGATTTAAATAATCCAATGGCTAGGATTCATTAGGAATTAATTGGTCATTCTAATGGAAATTAAATATTAAAAATTCCCAATAAATATAGGAAAAATGGGTGGAAGAATACTCGATATTTTCGACAAGAAAATACGAGGGTGCTACGATGGAGGAAATCACGGAGCTGGACTGGACTCGGTGGAGCCGGATTGGGTCAAAACTGGACATTGTGCAAAAATTGAATTAAAATTAGACGTTGATGATCATGTGTAAATAAGTAGCACATGGGGATTCCAATAAATGGGACACAAGCGGCGGACGGGTAGTAGGCTCAAAGTGGGCCATATCCATAGTTGGGACTGACAGGTTTTGGTCGACAGGGGACCCACAAATCGAGTTGGAAAATGAATGTGACGCCGTGGCGTAAAATAAAATTGGGTCACGCGTCGAAAAAGTTGTGCGAATCAAATGGAGCCCAAAATGACATGAATGAGTGGGAAACGATGGTCATGGGTGACGAGCATCTCGAGTAGATCATCAATGAGGAGTTGGTTTCAAGGAAATGACTGGTCTGGCGCTCCCAATTTAAATGTCATGGTAACGCGCTGAAAATGATCAAGGAAAAAAAGTGAGAAAATAAATATCAATCAAATGGTCTAAACCGACCCGAAGTTCAGCGAAGCAGAAAGAGCACAAGAGGACAAGTTTGGATGGGACACTATATACCGTCATGAAGGTATTCGTGTCCACTCCAAAACTCGTGAAGAAGATTTCCAGAGTTGAACATCCCTGATACTCCAAATATCAAAGGCATGGAAAAGTACACTTAAGGAAAAAAATAACAAAATTAATTATTTGATGAAACTAAACAATCAGAAAATAAAATAAAATAAAAATTCAACCCAAAATTCAGGGTGCTCACATCCTACCCACCTTATAAAAATTTCGTCCTCGAAATTAAAATATTCCTACTCCCTCTAGGTCAAACCCCCACAATCAAAATTCCAGAACTTAAACAAATCATACCATCAAATAAAAGAACGACATACAGGGTCATGGCAACGGTGACAGTGAAGTCTCATCTAGGTTTACTAGTCATGCTAACCAACGGTCATAGGGTATCAAAGACACAAGCAAATCCAGGGTGCTAAACGAGAAAAGATGCAGAAATATCAAATCATCAAAACTGTAAGACAGTCTACCATCCCACATGAAAACTGGTACTCAAAAAATAAAAAGGTAACTACCAATCATCTGAAAAAGTACTATCCCAAGAAAATCAAAATTACAAGTTGAAGAATTGAAAGTCACTTGCATTGAAATCCAATCACAAAACATATACAGAGAGAGCGTTAGAGAAGGAAAACTAGCATCATATGTATGGGGACATGTTCATACGGTTAGATAGTAGGCGTGTGTGTGTGTGTCCTTGTACAGGGTTATAGCTTAGTATTGAAAGGTTAAATCCAGTTTTAGTTCAGCGTTTACATATAAAAAAAATATCTAAAAGTAAGCTAACATTCAAACCATGAAAAATATGAACATAATGCGGTCTCAGATTTTAGGGTTTGAAATATCACAACAAATCTCAATGGTCCTAACACATCCTAACATGGTAGAGAAGAACCCTAACATACTATCCCCACATTGACCTACGCTTACAGTTTAATATTACATGTTAAATCTGAAATTGAACTAAACATTGGAAATCAAATGTGAAAATGTTAACATGTAACTAGTTTTCAGAATTTTGGAGAACTTGAACATTAAAACCCAACTCAATGTTTATCACAACTAGCATGTAAGAATATGAACTTAAATTTATATCCTACTTCCCACAAGGTAGCTCAATATTACATTTAAGGAAATAAAACAGCAATTTGAACTAACATTCGAAAATTCAGCATCAAGGGTTAACATGCACAGAAGTCTCAGATTTTACAATTTTAACATAACTTAACCAATTTTTTTTTGAATTGAAACTCTATGTATAACATACATGTGCAGTGATGTAAACCTAAATAATAACATGAAATTTTTATTTAAATTACGAATTTAACTGGAAAAACAGGAAACAATAAATATTGTGGTTTTGAAAATTTAGCATCAAGCAACATATTAATAGTATCTAGATATGTGAGAATCAAGTGTAGCATGCATACGTGTTAGGCAAGTGTCTGATATATATATTCACATACATATTCTCATGTCCCAATAAAAATTTAATTCTACGTTAAGACTAACATTTAGATTCCTACCAAGATTGCAAGCAGGTGAGGTGATTGACGAAATCAAGACAGTTTTATTATCATTATTATTTAATACAAGAATAATAGCAAGAAGGAATAACAATGAAATCTATTTTTGCTTATCGGTTTAAAGAAGGAACGATTTTGAAATCCAGAGCTAAATATCAAATTCAAGATAAAGTCTAGCAAAATCATCGATTCATGGTATTATGAAAAACTCCTAGCAAGAAGCTACACACAGGTTTATGAAAACAACTAAACATACTCTTAAGTTAAATGACAAGAAACTAGGCAAAACAACAAACAATAATTCTTTTTTTTTTTTTTTTTTTTTTGAATGACTGAGAAAAAAAAAGGTAGAAAAAACATGTTCAAAATATTTTAAGGTGCAATCCGATAATCATATGCGTCTATCCAAAATCATGGTACTCTAAATCCTCGTCATACTAGTAAGCAAGGCTACGATAATCACAAAGCCCTTGACATATGCACATATCTCTACAATCATGGTATTTAACATTTTCGTGGTGCCGCATGCTTGGCTGCGAAAACCTTAAATTTCCACACCCGAGAAATACATCCAGAGTCAGACTATATGTCCTCACCATGCTGGCTAATGTGACTGTAGAAGACTAGATTCTATAACATAGATGACCTAGCCCATATAATTTCATCTTGCCAAAAATCAAATTAAATCAACAATGAATACTCAAAAATCAAATCAAAATTTATTAACGAACATCAAAATTCAAAAGTGAACACAATCCATCAAAATACAAACTCGAATGCAACAGCTATCATCAAAATTCAAAATTTGAAAATCTTCCATCAAAATAAATACAAACTCAAATTCAACAATAATCCGTAAAAATCAAATTTAACAACAAAAGTAAAATAAATTAAATCAAGGGAAAAAATAGAGTTTTCAAATCGAAGTTAAATAAGATTCTCCAGGGTCGTCCCAGAAATCTCTCAAGGGTTCCTATCTGTGATTGAGTACCTTCAAAATATATCCTATTCCTAGTGCAGGCTGTAGTGGTACTCAAGTTCGAATACCACTACACTTTAGTCTCGACCTGCATGGGCCACCAATAAAAATGTGTCACGACCCGCACCCTAGAGTTAGGGCACGAGAACGTAACGACGCCCAGTCTACGCCGCAGTGTCGGCGGTAGAACGCTGTCCTAGGTCGCAACATCTAACAATATAAAGCTAAGCAGTTTATACTCCCCGAATGGGGGTGACATAGCAGATACAACTCAATCACATCTAAGGTAGAGCATGATAAGAATAGATAAAACATGAAATCCAAAATAAATACGGGAGATAGAAGTCTAAGTGTCTAAGATACATGAACCCAAAAGTACATCTCAAAACTCAAATAAAGATACAGTAATCCACAAGGTAAATACAACTCCAGACAAAAAGAAATAACTACCTAAACAAACCCTACTGTGTCTCCTCTAGGCTAGCAGGCACCTCCAGGCTATCTGTAAAATTTATCAACAGGTCCAGTCAGGACTGGAGCGAGCACAGTACATCTCAACAGATCATAGCAGGTTAGAAAACATATAACATGCAGTAAAGTAAGATACAGGTACTGAAGAAATACTATATGTAAACAGGAAGAGAACTGTAATGTAAATATCTACTATACATAGAGAACTAACAGTGGCTAGTGAGTTAGAGTACGAGATAGCACATGTGAACAGGACAGATTTGCACAGGATGTCGAGGTGCACAGGAATCTACACTACAAAGAAAATGTTCACACGACTACTAGCACTCCCCCGTATCCCCAATCAATACATAAGGATCTAAACAGGTTATGTTATTGCACAGGATATCACATGGGGGCCCATATAGGGTGCACATGATAGTATACATGGGGCTCCGTGAACATGAGAGTACAAGATTCACAGGAGTGCACATGTAATGAAAGTACAGGAGTACATGATGTAAGTGAAACACACAAGCACAATGTATCCGATGCTCCCGAGGGGGATAACATCGCATGTAGAGATCCATATAGTACCAATCCGTGTGACCAACGTGACAGTACAAGTAAAGTAATCTACTGCAGGAAATAATTCTAAGCAGGATATGAAATGATCAGAAAATGTACTCGCCTCGATAACCTGAACAGCTGATAAGTAAAGGGGAGGTCCCACTGAAGCCACAGAGTCCTATTTAAAGCAACACAGGTTACAAGGTGCTCAAGTTGAAATAAATAAAACTATACTAGCCATCTATATTATTCTAGGTTCTTCTAAGTCAAAACATCTCTAGGTCGACTCCGATCAATAATCTAGTCAAACTAGGTCAAGTGTTGACTTACAGTTGACTTTGGGTCAACTGGTCAACTCTGGTCAAACAGGGTCAATTCTAGTCTAATATAAAGTGTACTTCGTTATTTGTACGTCGAAACTTACGACACGCAAATCGAGATAAGAAGATTATCGGTAAGGTTGATAATCTTATTATAGTTATCCACGTGTCCAACATGCCAATTTCAGCGATGTGAGATCACTGGAATTGGCTGATCTCAGTTTCGTTGTACTAATCCCGAAATACGAACATTATATGAATTAATTATTAATTAATTATAAAAAGGTTAAACTTAGAGAAATTATCAACAAACATTGTCGGACGATGAAATGAACATCGCCAACGTGTCCAGAATGGTCAAATTAGCTAGGATAGCCTACCCAACGGTCCAATTTGGACACAAGGGCAAAAAGATAATTTCGGGTCAAAACGGTATCCGTGTCGGAGCCGTTTTGCACCGAAAAATGTGCAAGAAAACAAGTCTATAAAATATAACAAATTATATATCCACGCAACCAGAATGTCGATACGAACCCAACGGTATCTCCAGAATTGGATTCCGTTGTCCCGATCTCATTTTGGCCCGTTGACCAGAACTTGGAATTCCGATTTGCACGAAAATGCGTGCCGGAGCCAAAGTTCTCAAAACTCAGCAAACTACCTGTCAACGAGTCCAGAATGATGATATGAACTCAACGGTATCTCCAGAATTGGATTCCGATGGGTCGATCTCAAAATGACCCGTTGACCCGGATATTGGTATCCGACTTGCACCGAAATGCGTGCCAGACCCAATGTCCACCAAAACCTAGCAAATTATATGTCAACGAGTCCAGAATGACGATACGAACTCAACGGTATCTCCGGAATTAGATTCCGATGAGCTGACGTCAAAAAGTTCCGTTGACCCAGAATGTGGGACCCGCTTTGCACCGAAAAGCGTGCCCGGGCCCACGTTCTTCAAATCTAACAAATTTTATATGAAAATATGCCAGAACGACGCCACAAGTCTAATGGTGGTGTCAGAAATGAAATTTGGAGTCCCGTGTTCAAAAATAGAATTTTACAAGTTGGAAATTACGAATTCGGACGGCCAACTTTGGCGTCAAATTCAACCAATCAAACAAGCTCAAACTTAAAAGAAATCTAAAGGGGGCAGGAAGAGGGTTATACCAGCTTCGCACCGGAACTGGTAGCACGCCAAACGGAGCTGCGGTGGAGGAGATACAACTGACGAAGTTGGCCCCGTAAAACTGTCCAAATTTAATACAATTTAAACGGTCAACTTGGTGGCCGGTTTTCATGTATCAAACAATAAAATTAACGGACGAAAATTGACATGAGCGAAGGTGGATATACCGAGATTGCGACGGAGCGAAGAAATCGCCGATCCAACGGTCGGATCTCCGGGAAATCGTGCGCGAAGTTGCTGCGACGGGGCATGATTTCAGCGTCGTTTCCGAGCTCGTCACGACGGGACGTCGTGCAAAACGCACGAATCGCCTCCATGGCGCGTCCCGGAGGATGGTGGCCGTCATGGAAGGGGAGCCAAGGGTGGCGCGCGCCCGTGGAGGGTGGTCGACGGCGACCATAGCGGCGGTGGCGCCGGCGGTGGCGCCATGCACGCGCGGGCGTGCACGCTCGGGCTGCGACAGCCGCTGCTGCGTTCATGAGGCAGCGCTGCGCTGCTGCTGTGGCGGCGCTGCGCCGACCACGACGAGCAACGAGGCGGCGGCGGCGAGCCCACGACGAGGTGGCGGTCGCGAGATGGACGAGGGTGGTGGAAGAGATGATGGTGGTTGTGAAGGTGGCGGATATGGTGGTGATGAGTTCGCATGGAGGAGGAGGAGATGGAGAGGAGGAGGAAGGAGATGGAGAATGGTGGTGGGTGGCGCCATGGCCGACGGCCAGGGGCTGTGCTCGGGTTTGAAAGAGGTCGGGGAGAGAGAGGTGTGGTGATGGTATTGCTTTGCTGTTGGAAAATTGCATGGTTGTTTGAAAATAAAGTAAGAGAGAGAGAAGAGATAAGGATAATAATAAAAAGTGAAATAGAGAGAGAAATGTTGCTTTTGGGAGTTAGGGCCGGCCACTCCATTGGGGAGGGCTGCTATGAATATGAGAGGAAAAGTATGGTGAGGATTGATTTAAATAATCCAATGGCTCGGATTCATTAGGAATTAATTGGTCATTCCAATAGAAATTAAATATTAAAAATTCCCAATAAATATAAGAAAAATGGGTGGAAGAATACTCGATATTTTCGGCAAGAAAATACGAGGGTGCTACGATGGAGGAAATCACGGAGCTGGACTGGACTCGGTGGAGCCGGATTGGGTCAAAACTGGACATTGTGCAAAAATCGAATTAAAATTAGACGTTGATGATCATGTGTAAATAAGTAGCACATGGGGATTCCAATAAATGGGACACAAGCGGCGGACGGGTAGTAGGCTCAAAGTGGGCCATGTCCATAGTTGGGACTGACAGGTTTTGGTCGACAGGGGACCCACAAATCGAGTTGGAAAATGAATGTGACGCCGTGGCGTGAAATAAAATCGGGTCACGCGTCGGAAAAGTTGTGCGAATCAAATGGAGCCCAAAATGACATGAATAAGTGGGAAACGAAGGTCATGGGTGACGAGCATCTCGAGTAGATCATCAATGAGGAGTTGGTTTCAAGGAAATGACTGGTCTGGCGCTCCCAATTTAAATGTCATGGTAACGCGCTGAAAATGATCAAGGAAAAAAGTGAGAAAAATAAATATCAATCAAATGGTCTAAACCGACCCGAAGTTCAGCGAAGCAGAAAGAGCACAAGAGGACAAGTTTGGATGGGACACTATATACCGTCATGAAGGTATTCGTGTCCACTCCAAAACTCGTGAAGAAGATTTCCAGAGTTGAACATCCCTGATACTCCAAATATCAAAGGCATAGAAAAGTACACTTAAGGAAAAAAATAACAAAATTAATTATTTGATGAAACTAAACAATCAGAAAATAAAATAAAATAAAAATTCAACCCAAAATTCAGGGTGCTCACAAAAGACATGTGAGTGTGAGAGGTGAGTGAAACAGTGTGTTAGTGAAGACATGAGGGTTGTGTGATAACTGAAAATAGTGTGCAATGCAAGAAATTAGTTCATTGGATAAAACAGTGAAGCATTAACATTGTGAAATCTGAAAGTTGAACACACTAGGACAGTGAAGTGCTCAGGGATACAAAGCTTTGCATACAGGAATTATGAATCAGTCCAAAACAATTGAACTAACCAATCACGAAGAAATCTGGAATTCTAAAACAGTGTGACAATTGCAAGGAATCAGTGGAAACAGTGAACAATGTGTAGGAACGATATAGTAAAGCGTAATACTCTAGAGGGGGTGAATAGAGTTGGCAGCGGAATAATGCTAATTAAAAAATGTTAGCAACACAATCACAGTATATAATCACAGTTGAAATAAAGTAAAGGCAGAGTTCAGAAAGCAAACGCAAAGACAACGATGTATACTGGTATCCCTCTGTTGAGGACTAATCCAGTCGGTAGAACTCTTGCTACCAGTTGAATCCACTATAGGAAAAACCGCAAGTTTTCTTACGAAGTCCTTGCAACTTCTACAACGCGAGCTTTGATACGAAGAACTCGTCCAACTTCAAATGTGAAGAGGTATTCTTCAATCAAGCCTTCTGATTACAATCTCTCAGAAACTTCTAGACCGTACCGCACTGGCAAATCGACTAGAGGATTGTAACTGGCTTGGGATCTGAAAATGAAAGCTCTAGAAAACTCTTTGGAAGGCAGAAAGCTTTTTAGATAGAGAGAAGATTGAAAGTGAATGAGTGAATTGAAATGATCGAAATCCATCTCTATTTATAGGAATTCCAAAGGGAGAACTCTGTCAGAATTCGGGCAGAATTCGGGCAGAACTCGATGAGCAAATCTCGGTCAAATCCGCAACTGCAGGAGGACCAAGTTCCAGAGAATTCAAAAATCAAACGGCCACCAACCGAACTCTGGCCGAACTCTGGCCGAACTCTGGCCGAGTTCTGTCAGGGTTAGGTTAGGGTTTTAAAATAGATTTTTGGTGATTTTTGAAAACCTTTTTGAAAACCTTTTGATAGGTCATTTTAAAACATTTTGAACTATTTTGGGGATAGCCTATTTGCCAGTACGACTCGGTGTACAACGTATTCCTAGACTCAAATAAAGTGAAAGATTACATTGCATAGGAAGTACAGACTCAAGTAGGCAAACAGATCTTCAGTCTTGAACGGAGTGAATATCCAATCTTGCTTATGTCCAAGAAGCTGAGATGTCCCAACAAGCTTCGTATATCCAGACAGAGTTTTGATCAATTATTAAAATCAGGTTGACCATATGACCAATGGGCCAACAATCTCCCCCATTTTGATAATTGACAAACTATGAATGATATAACATTAAGCTTGTTCAAGCTTGTTCAAAAAAAATCAAAAAGTAGAAATTGTTCATAACCTGTATTTAACTCAAAAAAATGTTAGATCATTTTTAATTTTCTTCCCCTTTGTCACTTAGCAAAATAATTGCACAAGAGAAGGCTCCCCCGCATTAAATGCAGAAGACTCCCCCGCAATCAATACATAAGTAACAAATAGCGAGAAAACAAATAAAAGAAATATAGTATAAGAATTAGAGATATAGCATCACAGGCATGTAATGTTTCTACAAATTATCATCACAGGCATGTATTGCTTCAAAAACATAAAAACAATCTCAGGCATGCTATTTCACGGGCAGTTTAAAATGGAGAAGCAGTATAAAGAGATAGTGCTTAAACAAAATGCTGAAATAAACTGAGATGTCATAAATGAAACAACATAAACATGTCCATGAAGATAAAAAGTACTGATAGCAAACTACAAAGTACTGATAAAAAGTAAATAATAAAAACTTGGAATGTCGGAGCATTTCCAAGTATACAATAGAATATCACTAATAATCAAATCAGATCTCATCATCACTATCCTTATCAATATCATCAGCAGCGTGGCCAGCATGACCGGAAGTACCGGCACCAGAAGTACCAGCACCAGTAGGATGAGTAGGGGCGCCAGCATAGAACTCACCAACGTAATCTCGAGGTGCACGATACCAGTCATAGGCGTTACCTGGCTAGAAGTAGGCATGAACAGCCTCATCCTCACAGCGGTAACCCAAAAAAGCTGGATCTCGAGGGATGGAACCGGCTGAATAACCAGTCTGAGCGAATCGAAGATCAGCCAAGGAGTTTGCTATCGCCTGATAACTGGTGACATCGCGGAACTCACGCTCGCGAGCCATGTCCGTCATCGAGACGTGCAAAGATGATAAATACTGATGTATGCCCTCAAAAGTCATGGCATACGGCTGATGTGGTGAAGATGGTGCAGTAGGAGGAGCAGGAGGTGGAGCTGAAGCAGTCCGGCTGCGACGAGAAAGCTGGAGTAACTTGGGCTCAGAGTCCTGAGTACAAGTCGATAGATCGATCTCGAATCGCTGAAAGATACGAGGGAGAATCATCGCGTAAGAGAGATTTCGATCTCTAGCACGACAACGTCCCATCATCTGAATAATAGTCTTAGGGGCGGAAAAAGTAATCCCCTTGATAAGATGGTACATGGCGGACAGCTCAAGCGAAGTCACATCATCCTTGGAAGTGGATTTTGGAAGAAGAGTAGAGTAGATGATGCGATGCAATTCGTAGTTAAATAAGTTCAGGTTGTTAGCCTTGAACTTTCCAGAACGTACTCTGTCAGGTGCACAGAGTTCCGTTTTAAAACTCGTGAGTGTAGTGCCTTCGGGGAAATCGAATTCCGTGATATCAACTAGCAGTTTACCTTCATTGGGAATACCAAGAATCTCCGCTAGGAGGACATCATTGAACTCAATGTCTATGCCTCCAACACGTGTGCTCACGTCAAAAGTGTTAACTAAGAGATTGTAATAGAACAATCTAATGGCATTAGTAGCTATTGGGAAGCACAGTTTAACAAGTAAGTATAACCCTAATGCCTCAAATAAGTGACGATGATCAGGGAATACCGTCCATTTAACCGGAGCGCCGCTACATATGGATCGGGTGGAAAAGTCACCGTACCATAATAAAGCTTGATCGAGGGTTTGAAAGAAGAACCCATCGAAAGCGCCGTCGCTCTTTTGGACCGGCAAAAACAAAGAATCCGTGTGAGGATTCGAAGAGGAACCTTCCTCACTAGGAGTGGTCTTCTTCCTCTTAGACGGATTAAATCTAGGTGCCATTGAAATAAAAAGCACTAATTTGAAAGGTGGAGAGAGAGGGAGTTATACCTCACGAAAATTGGATATGTTATAGAGAAGAACGATCTCCGCACGATTCCAAAATTTGGAAGGATTTCACCAAGTAGATAGGAAGCAATGGGTTGGTGAATACCTAGGGTTTGGAGGAGTTTCGGGCGGCTGGAGCTGCTGTTTGAAAGTTTGGAAGCAATGGAAGAGAAGAAGCTCTCGGGTTCTGTATATATACATACACCCTCAACCGAACTCGGGCCGAAGTCGGTCAGAGCTCTGGCCGAATTCGCCTCGGGTTCTTTCAGGTTGATTTTTGCTACTTCTTTTTCATTGACTCGTTGCAAATATTTAATTCAAAGATTAGTTATTTTAGTCTTCAAATAACATAATTAATAATATTTTATGAATTAAATGTCATTATACAGTGACTGTCTCAGATTAGCTGTAGGAGTACTGTCCCAGCTGGCGGAGGTTCACCGGGGAACTCTTAAGTACCGCTTCGCTTCAACCGTAGTTGTGGTGACAGACAGACTCTTTATTAGCTTGTCTCTAACACAGTTTTTGCATAATGATATATAATCATAAAATAAAATCAATTAATATTATTGACGTCCAAAATTCCTAATTCTCGACGTAAATAATTGAAACGATCTTCCGCTAGAGGTTTAGTGAAGATGTCAGCTAATTGATTTTCAGTATCTATGTACACAAGGTTTATATCTCCATTTTGATGATGATCTCTAAGAAAATGATGTCTAATCTCGATATGTTTAATACGAGAATGACATACAGGATTCTTAGTCAAATTAATGGTGCTCGTGTTATCACAGAAAATAGGAATATGTGTGAAAAATAAATCAAAGTCTTCTAGGGTTTATTTCATCCACAAAATCTGAGCGCAACAACGTCCTGCGGCGATATACTCAGCCTCTGTTGTTGATAAGGCTACAGAATTTTGCTTTTTATTAAACCAAGAGACTAGAGCCTTGCCTAAGAAATGACATGTACCGCTAGTACTTTTTCTATCAACCTTGCATCCAGCAAAATCTGCATCCGAATAACCAATAAGGTCAAAGGATTTAGTTTTGGGATACCACAAGCCGACAGAAGAAGTGCCCTTAAGGTATCGGAAGATACGCTTAACTGCGGTCAGATGTGATTCCTTTGGGTTAGCTTGAAAACGTGCACACATGCAAACACTAAACATTATATCTGGACGACTAGCAGTTAAGTAAAGTAAACTACCAATCATACCTCGATACTTACGTGTGTCGACTGGCTTGTCTTGTTCGTCAGAATCAAGCTTTCTTGAAGTTGCCATCGGAGTGCCAATAGGTTTGACATTGTCCAGATCGAACTTCTTTAGCAAATCTTTTGTGTACTTGGCTTGATTAATGAACGTCCCATTGTCGGTTTGTTTGATTTGCAATCCGAAAAAGAACTTCAGCTCTCCCATCATGCTCATCTCAAACTCATTCTGCATACACTTAGAAAATTCTTGACAAAGAGATTCATCAGTGGATCCAAATATGATATCATCAACATAGATTTGAATTAAAAGCAGCTTGCCATTAAAAGATTTAATAAAAAGTGTAGTGTCAACCTTTTCTTTTGAAAAAAAACGTTGTCAAGTAGAAAAAGAGCTTAGACGGTCATACCAAGCACGAGGGGCTTGTTTCAAACCATATAAGGCTTTCTTCAACTTGAAAACATGGTCGGGATTTTTGAAATCCGTGAAACCTGGAGGTTGTGCTACAAAAGCTTCTTCTTTTATAAAGCCATTTAGAAAAGCACTTTTTACATCCATTTGAAAAAGTTTGAAATCATGAAAACATGCAAATGCACATAACATTCGAATGGATTCTAATCTCGCAACTGGGGCATAAGTCTCATCGTAGTCGATACCCTCTTCTTGATTGTATCCTTGAGCTACGAGTCGAGCCTTGTTACGAGTTACTAAACCATCCTCATTTAGTTTGTTTCGGAATACCCAACGGGTGCCAATGACCGGATGATCAATAGGCTTGGGAACAAGTTCCCAAACTTGATTCCGTTCGAATTGGTTCAATTTCTCTTGCATGGCATCTATCCAGAAACTATCACTACATGCTTCATCAATAGATTTAGGTTCTAGCTGTGAAATAAATGCAACACTATAAACAATATCTCTACTGGATGATCGAGTACTTACTCCTTTGGTAATGTCACCAATTACCAAATCTTGTGGATGATCAGCTGTGAATTTTAACCTCTTCGGTAGACTCTGTAGGTAGCTGGTTCCTGGATCTCCTCTAGGGGGTTCAGCTAGTGCAGAGCTTGGTTCAGGTTCAGCTGATGTTGAACTTGATGTAGACAGATCTTCATCACTATCATCGTGAGTCATTTGGTTCATTTCATCAAAAGTGACGTTGATTGATTCTTCGATGATCATGGTACATTTGTTGAAGACTCTGTACCCTTTGCTCTTGGCCGTATAACCTAGAAATATACCTTCATCGGCCTTTTTGTCAAACTTTCCCAAGTTGTCTTTAGTATTAAGAATAAAGCACTTACAGCCAAAAATCTTAAAGTATGAAACTGAAGGAATTCTATCAAACCATAACTCAAATGGAGTCTTCTTCGATTTGGGTCGAATTAGAACTCTATTGAGCACAAAGCAAGCTGTATTGACAGCTTCAGCCCAGAAGTATTTGGGTAGGCTAAATTGATTTACCATCACTCTGGCCATTTCGGTTAGAGTTCTGTTCTTACGTTCCACAACTCCATTTTGTTGTGGAGTTCTAGGACAGGAGAACTCGTGTATGAAACCGTGTGTGTCACAAAATTGCTCGAAATCAGTATTCTCGAATTCGCCTCCATGATCACTTCTAATTCGAGTGATCATGTAACCTTTTTCATTTTGTACTTTCTTACAAAAGGCGACAAATTCGGATAATGCGTCATTCTTGCGTGTCAAGAAATATACCCACGTGTATCTAGAAAAATCATCTACAATAACAAATGCATATAATTTACCTCCGAGGCTAGCAACTCTGCTAGGACCGAATAAATCCATGTGTAGCAATTGTAGAGGTCTAGTAGTACATACTACATTTACAGACTTGAATGTGGATCTTGTAGCCTTGTTCTTTTCACATTGGCTGCATACCGAATCCTTCTTGAATGTTATGTCTGGTAAACCGCGTACTATCTTCTTTGTGGATAATCTTAAAATTGTATCCATGTTTGCATGACCGAGTCTCATGTGCCATAGATGACTCTCATCACTTTTGGCCATTAAGCATCTACCAATATCACCGATACCAATAATATACCCTTTTAAATTATTATCGAAGGAAACATAACCTTCCTTCTTTTTCTTCGACAGTGTTGTAAATAGGGTAGCGTCACCGGTCATATGCCGTGAGCAACCGCTGTCGAGGATCCATTTGCTTCTAGCATGTGAAGGGTGTTCCACCTACAAAACAGTTTGCAGATGAAACCTTTGGTACCCATTTCTTGTAGGGTCCTGAATTGTTAGCTTTAGATATCCAAGCATAAACATTTAAATCTACAAGCTTTCTCATTCTACATGCAGATGATATATGACCAATGAGGCCACAATAATGACATTGTGCATGTCGAGTGTTGAAAGCTGAGTGGTGTGCATGGTTGGTAGGTTTGGGTTTTCTAGTATAGAAGAATGCATACCTATGATCATGTTTGGGCTTAATCTTTTGGGGTAAAGGTTTTATATGGTTTGGTCTGACAGTGTTTGGCTTGGGAATGTTCCGAATTCTCGGTAAGTGATACGTGTTAGGATAGGAAGCAGCAGGCTCAGGCTGTTTTCCTAACCTAATTTCCAACCTTTTGGAAGTGTCATATAACTTAGTATAATCAGAAGTGAGTGATTCCATTCTGATTTGTGCAGATTGAAGACTTTTCTTTTCTCTAGAAAGATCTTCTCTCAATTGGTCTATAATCTTGTCTTTCTCTTCGGATGACTGTTTAGTCTCGTGTAATAAGAGCTTTATAGAGAAAAGCTCACCAGACTCACTAAACATTAGCTCTAACCTCAGCTAGTAGGTCGGTAAGTCTTCCTATTTCTTCTTTGTACTCTTTGAGTACCTTCTTAGCGGTCTGATATTTACTACGCAGTTTCCTGTAGTCAAGCATCAGGTCACTGAAGGCATCTCCTAATTGCTCAAAGGTGAAGTCATCATATGTTTCTACAGGTTCAGTAGGTACCTGATCGATTGCCATGAAGCAGATGTTTGCAGCGTCCTCTGAATGTTCATCTTCTGAGTCGCTAGCTTCACTCTCATGCCATATGCTGGTGTTGGCATATTTCTGAGACGTTGATCTTTTCAGGTTGCCTTTTTCATACCTGTTGTTCTTCTTGCTCGATGATGAGTTGATGGGACAGTCTTTCTTCATATGTCCCTTCTTCTTACAGCCATAGCAGACAGCATCTTCTTGATACCAGTTGTTGCTGTTGTTCTCTTTGACTTTCTTCTCATGTCTCATAAATCTTTTGAACTTCCTTGCTAGGAGAGCTTGATCTTCAGCGTCAGATCCACTGCTGTCTGAGTCATCTTCAGCAGCTTTTCTGTGCTGAGCCTTGAGGGCGATAGTCTTCTCCTTTAGAGCAGGCTCTTCAAAATCTTGTAGCTCCAGAGTGAATAGTTTACCCATGAGTACTTCAAGTGACATTGTGGTGAGGTCGTTTCCTTCAATGATAGCTGTAGCCTTTGGAATCCAGTTCTTGGTGAGAGCTCGCAGGAGTTTGCAAATCTTTTCGTGGTTACTATATCCAAGAACCTCTCGAACATTTGTGTGACTGTTTCATTTGGCTTCATTTTGAACGCCTCGTACTCTTGAGTAAGTCTGCTGACTTTTGACTCCTTGACTTGAGTCGTGCCTTTATGTGTAACTTCGAGAAGCTTCCACACACCATTTGCCGTTGTGCGTGTAGATACCCTGTTAAATTCTGTTCTGTCTAAGGCACAAAAAGAGCATTAATGGCACGTGCGTCAAGACTGGCCTTTTTCTTTTCTTCCTCTGTATAACTGCTTTGGGGTTTTTCAACCAAAACTTCCTCGACATTTATACGAGGTGGCTTCTGATAGCCATCAACAACAATAGCCCATAAGTCAAAATCAAGAGATTTCAAGAAGAAACTCATCCGTGTTTTCCAATAAGTGTAGTTAGTACCATCAAACAGTGGGGGTCTGTTTGTGGCCTGACCTTCACTTGTGAATTTTATAGTAGCCATGTGATGTGCTGTGATCTAATAAATAATGAATAAATAATAGCACTGTTACCTCGCTTTATCTGTAACACCCGCTCTGATACCAATTGTAGGAACGATATAGTAAAGCGTAATACTCTAGAGGGGGGTGAATAGAGTTGGCAGCGGAATAATGCTAATTAAAAAATGTTAGCAATACTATCACAGTATATAATTGTAGGCCTCAAAAATGAAGTCACGCTGAGTTGATCAGAACAAGTCACGCAGAGTGATCCAAGAAGCAGCACAAAAGATACACTAAGTTCTGCCTGGCCATCTCCTTTAGAAGTCACGCAGAGACAGCTCAGCCATACGTCAGAATCATAATGACTGACAACACAACAGTCGAGAAACGTCTCCTCGTATGCCACGTATGCACAGAACTCGAGAGATCACAGCCGTCTTTTGCGTGATTTTCGAAATCTTCCTTAGCAAGACTCACTCTTCACCAAGATTGGCGTGACTTTGGGTCTTATCTTCATTTAATGCGACTGACAATATAATCAATGTCAGAGATTTTGTGTCAGACGAAGCGTGCCAAATCAAGACAGCTGGCGGTTTGCGTGGATTCTGAACCTTCTCCTTCCTCAAAACATTTGCGTGTCTTCTGAGTTATTCTTCTCAAAGCCTGCGTGAATTCTGAAGTATTCTTCTTCAAAGCTTGCATAGATTTTGCCTTCAACGAGTCTGCGTCAACGAAACTGCATGGATTTTTGCCTTCAGCAAGACAGCGTGGATTTCATTTTAACTGGAGTACGTGGCAGCCATGCCACCGATCTCTCTCTCGCGTGCCCAGTAACTTGCACACGACCCATGCACTGATGCCATGTGTCCAACAGTTACGGGCCACGTCCAGTAACTACTCATTAACCCTGCGTGTATTTAGAGTCTGCGTGACTTTTCAAGTGCATCAGTGGTGAGGTAGTTATCTTTTCAGTTATTATTTTTGACTTTATAAATAGAGTTCTTTTTCTCATTCATTGTACAGATACATTGATATCTACTGTCAAAATTTTGAGAGCTTTTCTTCTTCGCATAGTCCAAGGGATAAAGCGATCGTCTTCTAGATCGGATTCCTACAGTTGTAATTTTCCCAGAAACACAACAAATAAAGAGAATTTCTTTATGGAAAACAAATTGGCGACTCTGCTGGGGAAAACCATCTCCTCTTCTGAGATGGTAACAACTCAATGCGACACTTCGTCAATCGGCTCGACGAAGAAGGTGATGACGATCAAATTCGATCAACTCGACTATGAAGAAATGCAGCGGGCTAAGGGTGGCAAGCCCACTCCAGCCTCCATCATCACTGCCAAGTCGAAGGGACACTCTGTCTATGTCCCTAAGAATCAGTTGGCAGTCAATGGTGAAGTCTCTGCCACAGTGTCTACTCCTAATACTGGCAAGAACTCCACTGCAAGCACGCACACTCTTGTGCGCTCGAAGATGACAGTAACTAAAAGTCACGCTGACAGTACTGGCTCCTTAGCCGAATCTGTTCCAACGTGCAAATTCAATTCTAAAAGTCACGCTGACAGTACTGGCTCCTTAGCCGAATCTGTTCCAGCGTGCAAATTCAATTCTAAAAGTCACGCTGACAGTACTGGCTCCTTAGCCAAATCTGTTCCAGTGTGCAAATTCAACTCTAAAAGTCACGCTGATAGTACTGGCTCCTTAGCCAAATCTATTCCAGTGTGCAAACCCACATTCAAAAGTCACGCTGACAGTACTGGCTCCTTAGCCGAATCTGTTCCAGCGTGTAATTCTAAAATCAAAAATCACGCTAACAGTTCTGGTTCTTTAACCAAGTCTGTTTCAGCGTGTATTTTATCAGAGAAGAATAGCTCCTTAGTTATCTCTTCTTCTTCACCGAGTTCTACTAGAACTGGGGGTGGTCTTCCACACAAAGTCCCTTCGAAAAAGAATAACTCTTTAGTTGTTTCTTCTGCTCCTGTAGTTTTTACTTCAGGAACAGCTTTGACTGATACTTTTGTTAGTCAAAGGAAAGGAGATGGTCTTTTGACTACTCTTCCTTCTGGACATTCTATGTCTCAAAATCTGAATGAGTCTAAGAAGAAACATTTCTTAATGTCTTCTTCTTTGATTTCTTCAAATTGGGCACAGAATCTGTCCATTAAAGAGGGTCTGTTACCAACTCCTAATCAAATGAGTGGTTTAACTCTTCCTTCTCTGCAAATATCCAGATCAATGGAAGAAAAACTTCATGTTTCCAAAATTAATGTGTTACCTTCCACTGATTTAAGAACAAAACTCAGCACTTTTGGTGTTAAGAAACCATACCAATTGGATATGAAGATAAAAGATCCAGATGCAGAGTATGCAAGAAATTATGTGGCTCACATTAATCACTCTTTGTATAATCAAGAGCCATCAAGACCCAAGAACAGGAAGTATACTCCTCAATCTTCACAAACAGATTTACGAGAATATCTTCAACAGAAGAGAAGGAGTAATTCTATATCAAAGGAACATGCTGAATGTGACTTCTATCCAAGAGTCATAATTCAGTGCAGATGTGAATCAACAGTTCAAGACCATGGTGATCATGAATGTGACTTCCAGCCAAGAGTCACAATGCAATGCAGATGTCAAAATAAACGACAGTCTGTCTTTAATAGGATTCAGTATGAACCTATGCCTGATGAAGATGAGCCTTTGTTTGCCTCTGTCAACATGACTTTTCGGGACACCGGAGGTAGAGTTGATAGTCCAGATGGAGTATATAGAAACACCAGAGCAAGAGTCCTGGCTTCTAGTCAAAAAAATTTGAACCCTGAAATTGATTCTGAATTTCTTGGAGAATCTAACTTCCCACCTCTTCCTACTGGGGGTAATTCTCCTATAGTTGACTTTGATACACGAAGCAATGATTCAAAGCATACAACATCTACTAGTTCATAAATAATCCCTCATACAGTCACGACTTACATGGTTGATAGGAATACTGATGAACCTTCTTCTTCCCTGACTCCTCAAGATCAAAGAATTGCTTCTTTGGAACAGCAAATAAAGTCTATGACTGACACAAAGAAGTCGATGTATGAACTCATGACAACTCAGTTACAAAATCGACAGACTGTATCAGATGCCATACCAGTTGATACTGATATAAGTCCAGTACAAGTTCCTCCAGCAGTACAATCCAATACTCCTGGACCAGCTCAACCAAATCCTAGTCTCTCTGGAGCTGGGGGTAGTGCTTACAATGTTGTTCCTCCTCCCAACTATTCTCTACAAGCCATAACTCCACAATCTTCGGGAGTTGTCTCTGAAGAATTGAAGAATCTCAAAACTCAATTCGAGGCATTCAAACAGAAGGATGGTTTACAAAGGTTAGGCATCAAGCAGCCTTATCCGATAGAATGGAAGCAAGTATCATATCCTCCTAAATACAAGCCTCCTACTATCTTATTCTATGATAGAACCACTTCTCCAAGTCAGTTTATCAATCACTTTGAAGTGATGACTGATCAACTGCAACCAAGTGATGCCCTCCTTACTCGGGTATTTATTGGATGTCTCAAGGGAACGGCTTATGAATGGTATAGGAGTCTCCCAGATGGGAGTATTATCTCATTTGCTGGTTTCAAACAGATGTTTCTTGAAAGGTTCTATGAAGGGCTTAATGACATGACTATGTCTGCTCTTATTAGAATCAAGCAGAAAAATAATGAATCTACAGAGGAATACATTGAACGGTTTCGAAGAGAAGCTCTGAAGATGCCTCTTGGAACTCCTGATGCTGTCACCATTGACACGTGCAAATCAAACTTGTTGCCAATCATCAGTATGTGGACAGGGTCCACTCAATTTCAAGATTGGCCTTCCTTCATAGTCAGTGCTAAAGCTGCAGAAATCAGTGCTGAAACCTTCAAAGATTTAGGAGTGCAGATGACTCCTAAAGAAACAGGACAAGGTGCTAACAATAAAAATAATGCTCGCAAAGGAAAAAAAACTCTTGAAGTTAATCTTCAGAGCAAAGATGCATCAAATGTTCAAACTCCTGCCTCTACAACTCAACAATCAAGAACACCTCGCCCCAGAGAAGAATATTCTTTTGATGACGACGATGTCCTTGGTATCTTTGAATGTCTGCTGAAAGGTAATAAAATACAATTACCAGAGATCAAGAAACCTGATGAAGCTGGTAAGACAGATCATCCTAAATACTGTCCATATCACAGAATGCTGGGTCACACAATTCGTACATGTTATGTATTGAAAGGAAAGATCCAAGAAATGATTAAATCTGGAGCTATCTCTCTTACTCCAAAAGAGAAGACCGTCACCTCCAACGTCGTCTTTATGCAATTTGGAAATTTCCCTCCCAACTCCTTGAAAGTGGGATTGTTCCTATTCCCAAGGCAACTCTTGACATAGTGAATCTTCCTCCTCCACAGTCTGAAGGATTAGTGCCAATCACTTTGGAAACAGGGGAAATCATGTGGATCCATCCTGATCTAGTGGCAGATTTTGAATCGCCTTCTCCTCAAATGATTTCTTCTCAAAAATCCAAGAAGGCTGGAAAGATCAAGTCATGTCATATGACTTCTCTTGGGTCTACCTCTGACACAGAGCCAAAAGACAAAGAAGAAGCACTTATTAGTGCTACTCGAACGGGGAAACCTTACCTAAAGGATTATTCTAAAAATCCTGAAGATCCTACTGATATCCCTTCAAATGCTAAAGATGCTCCTATTGTTCCTCCCGAAGAAGAATCATCTACTGAACCTGTTCCTCCCAAGCCTTCGGCTCTGGAGAAAGGCAAACAACAGGCTCGGTTTGATAAGCCAATCAAGAAGTCTTCTCCTCTTGGACTTCAGAAGCCTTACAACTTCGACATTTTGGCTCAGCTTGCTAATACTCCAGCTAGAATGTCCCTTTTTGAACTTCTACGTCTTTCCAAAGAGACTCGGGAGACGTTAAGTGAAGCACTTCTACAAGCTGACTCTTGTCTTGCACAATTGAAGAAGCCGGATGCGGAACCTGCCACTTGCTTACATTGCAACAGTGTACTGGAGATTATCCCAAATATCACCTTTACACAAGACGACATGTTACTGGAGGATAATCGACATGACCGACCACTCTACTACACTGGTTATATTGATACGATGAAGATAGATCGTATCCTCATTGATCCAGGGTCTGCTATAAGCATAATGCCAAAGAGTTTGTTGGATGAACTAAAAATCCCTCTTCACAAGCTCTCCAAGACGGTTACTACTATCTTGGGATTCAATCAAAGCCGAAGTGAGCCTATGGGAAAGATTCATCTGAAGCTTCAGATAGGTGATTTCAGATCAAAAGTCACTTTCTATGTGATTGAAATCGCGGGATCCTATAATCTTCTTCTGGGGAGGCCCTTTCTTCATTAAAATAATGTGGTGCCCTCTACTCTTCATCAATGTTTTAAATACATTGATAGCAATGGAAGAGTACAAAAAAAAGTTGCTGATATAAATCCCTTCCATGGGGTTGAAGCTTATTTCAATGATTCCCGAATGTACAAAGAAGAGTATACAAGGATCATACAAGCTATGGAGAAAGAAGATGCACAAAGTGAGACTTTAATAATCCCTGTTAAAAGTCGAACTACTCAGCAACAATCTCCTAAATCCTCTGGAGAAGATTCTTTCATCATTCCAGTGAGTGGACGGATCTCTCCGTTACCTCAGTCATCTACTCAAAATACACTGATCATTCCTGTCAGTGGGCGTACTATAGTTTCTGTACCTTCACAAGATACTCTGCTAATTCCAGTTGGAGGGCGGACTACTCTTCCATCTCAAACTTCAAGGGAGCTCACCTCTTCTGAGCCATTTGTTATCGATCTTAATCGAAACAAAGCTTCTTCTTCTTCTCCCCCTTTAGTCATTGACTTAGCTAAAATCTCTAAGGCTCAGCCTTCTCCCAATGTAAATATTGCTGCTTTTACATTTAATGAAAAGTCTCCACCTTTGCAGTACGTTGATGTGTGTAATTATGTTCATAGTTATTTACATCTGTTAGATGACTTGAACACAATAACCATAGGAGTTGTACAGACTGTTCATACAGATGTATCTCTAGAACCTGTACAATCTTCATACTTTCTAGTTCCCAGCAGAAAGCTAGGAGACATTCCAATATTCTTCTACAAAGGGCCTCAAAATCCTTCTGATCTTGAAGATGATGACAAAAATGATGATACTGGAAGATTACAACTACGTCGTTATAGACAGCAATCTAGTGACATCATCAAAAATATGGGCTATGACTTCAGGACTGGCCTCAATAATGGAAAAGGAAGAAAAATGCCTGTCCGAATTCCTCCTTTGAAATATGGAAGGACGAAATGCGGATTGGGTTATACTGCTCCTACTCCTTTCATCAATATTATCCATGAAGATCCTGAGTCTGACGAAGATAAGAGATCTGATTCTTCTAGTACCACTTCTTGGGATTCCGATACGAGTATCGGTGACTTCTATTGCAACCTTCTGTCTTCCAATATGGTTTCCATTGACCATTCTGAAGAAAGTGATGAAGACGAGGAAGAGTTTGAAATCTCACCTGAATCAGAACAGTGGGCCCAAAGATTAGATAATCAATGGGAGTTCCGTTTCGAGCAAAAAGAACCTCCGACTGAAGATAAACTTGTTCAAATAGATGTTGGTGAAGAGGGATCTCCCAAACCAATATTCATCAGTGAAAGTCTTTCAGAAACTGATAAGAAAGACATGATCAAACTCATTCGTGAATATATTGATATCTTTGCTTAGAGTTATGAAGATATGCCAGGTCTTGATCCACAGATTGCAACTCATAAGCTCAATATCTTGCCGAATGCTAAACCGGTCAAACAACAATAGCGATGATTTCGTCCAGACATCATGGATGCAATTGAAGCTGAAGTCAATAAACTCATTACCTCTGGGTTTATTAGAGAGGAACAACATCCCGATTGGGTGGCTAATATTGTTCCTGTTCTTAAGAAGACTGGCAAGATCAGAGTTTGCATAGACTTCCGCGATCTCAATGCGGCATGTCCTAAAGACGAATTCCCTCTACCAATCACTGATGTCATGGTTGATAATACCTGTGGATTTGAACGAATGTCATTCATGGACGGGTATTCTGGGTACAATCAGATCAAAATGTTTCCAGAAGACGAGAAGCAAACTTCTTTCAGAACGCCGATTGGTACATACTGTTATACAGTTATGCCATTTAGTCTCAAGAATGCAGGAGCAACTTATCAATAAGCTATGAGCACTATATTCCGTGAACATTTTTAGAAAACAGTCGGATGCTATGTTGATGATATTGCAGTCAAAAGTCGACGAAAGGAGGATCATATCCAAGATTTGAAGACTATATTTGATCTAATGCGTAAGCATCAATTAAAGATGAACCCTACTAAGTCCTTCTTAGGCGTCTCTAGTAGTAAATTTCTCGGCTTCGTCATTACCTCTAAAGGTATACACGTGGATCCCGAGAAGATCAAAGCCATCCAAGAGATGCGTCCTCCACGCACCTTAAAAGAGCTACGAGGATTTTAAGAAAGAATCGCTTATATCAGGAGATTCATCTCTAATTTATCAGGACGCTGCAGACCATTCAACAAACTTATGAAGAAAGGTGTCTCTTTTGTCTGGAATGATGAATGTCAGAAAGCATTCGATGATATAAAACAATATCTGATGAGCCCTCCAGTATTGGTATCTCCCGTCTCAGGAATACCGTTCCTCCTCTATACTTGAGCAATGAGTCATTCATTGGGTGCATTACTCGCTCAAAAGAATCAAAATGGCCATAAACAAGCCATTTATTATCTCAGTCGCACTATGACCGGAGCTGAACCTCGATATTCACCGGTTGAAAAAGAATGTCTAGCCTTGATGTTTGCTGTCCAAAAGACACGTCATTATATCATTGGCCAGACTATTCATGTCATCTCCAAGATCAATCCTATACGGATCATGATGAAGAAACCCAGTGTTTTGAATTCTCGATTGGCTAACTGGAGAATCCTACTTGCTCAGTATGACATGCACTATATTCCTCAGAAATCAGTCAAAGGACAAACTTTAGCTGATTTTCTGGCTGCTCACTCAATTCCAGAAAATTCAAAACTCTATGATGAAATCCCAGATGAAGTCCTAGATTCAAATCAAATTGCTGATGAAGATCCAACTTGGCGTCTATTCTTTGATGGAGCATCAAGAATTGGTCCTAATGGTGATATTGTCGCTGGAGTTGGAATTGTTCTTGTATCGCCAGAAGGTCTTGCCATCCAAAAAGCTTATTCTCTCGATCAGCCGTGTTCAAACAATGTAGCTGAGTACAACGTATTACTTATTGGTCTTCAACTCGCTAAACATCTGAATATTCAACATTTGGAGGCGTATGGAGACTCTAAACTTATTGTCAATCAGATCAGGGGTACTTATGAAGTTCGCCATCAAGATCTGGTTCCTTATCATAGAGTGGCCATATCTATGGCCTCATCATTTAAGGAATTCTTCATTAAACATGTTAGGCGAGCATGTAACACAGAAGCTGATGCCCTTGCTAATCTTGCAGCAGTGCTGGCTATCCCAATCAGACGGCAACAAATGATTGTTGTTCGTAGTCGAGAATTATTTCATCTTGAAAATAACCTGACTCTAGGACTTCTAGTTGACATTGAAGAATCAACATCTCATGACGTCAACACAACAAGAGGATTTGGATTCAGTCGTAAATCGATGTCATCTTCATCCGATTCCAGCATGGAATTTATCTTCAGTAACTCGACTGAGAATCAGAATACGGATAAAGATTGGAGACTTCCTTTCTTAGATCTCGTATTATATGATATTCTTCCGGATGATCCGAGTGAGGCAGCATCTATCAGACGACGATCACTCAGATTCTATTACAATCATACAACAAAGACCTTATATCGTCGAGCTTATGATGGTTTACTCCTTCGGTGCATTGCTGGTGATGAAGCCCAACAAGTTATTCGTGAAGCACATGATGGAATTTGTGGAGCGCATCAACCTGGGCCAAAACTTCAAGACCGTATTCGACGGATGGGTTATTATTGGCCAACTATGGTATCAGATGCCATTGAATATGCAAGGAAATGCAAAGCTTGCCAAATCCATGCGGATTTTATACATCAACCTTCAGAATTTCTACATCCGACGGCAGCATCATGGCCCTTCGAAGCTTGGGGCATGGACATTGTTGGCCCGATCAATCCACCGTCATCTAAAGGTCATCGGTTCATTCTCGCAATAACTGATTACTTCTCCAAATGGGCCGAAGCCATTCCTTTATCTGAAGTTAAGACGTCTAATGTCATCAGCTTTATTAAGTACCACGTCATCTACAGATTTGGTGTTCCTCGACGCATTGTTCATGATAACGGACCACAGTTCGTCAGCCAGAAATTTACTCGATTCTGTGACGATCACCGGATCAACAATGTTGCTTCTACCGCATATAATCCAGCAGCTAACGGATTGGCAGAAGCTTTCAACAAGACTATCATCAAACTCCTAAAGTAGTTTGTCTCCACTAACAAACGTAATTGGAGTGACAAGCTCAGGAAATGTTTGTGGGCTTATCGCACTACAGTCCGTAATGCCACTAAGTGTACACCTTTCTCTCTGGTGTACGGATCTGAGGCTGTTCTCCCATTAGAGATTCAAATTCCTTCTTTAAGGATAGCAATCGCTAATGAACTTACCTCAGAAAATAATGATCGTCTTCGACTTCAAGAATTGGAGGCTCTGGATGAAAAGCGGTTATCTGCTCAACAGAATATTGAATTCTATAAAGCCAGAATTTCAAGGACTTTTAACAAGAAAGTCAGAATTCGAACATTTCAGAAAGGAGAACTTGTGCTTACTGTCAGACGACCGATGACTATGACACACATGAGTAAGGGCAAGTTTGATGCAAAATGGGAAGGTCCATTCATTGTCAATAAGATCTTTTCTAATGGGGCTTATCAACTCACTACTCTAGATGGTAAAGCCACTATGATGCCCATCAACGACAAATTCTTGAAGAAGTACTACGTCTAATATTTCTATCAAGATTGTCCTCCCATCACTCTCCAGCTGTTTCATTATTCTTTCCGAAGAATCATTCTGATATCTATTATCCCCAGTGGAGATAGGTATTCTACTTTGTATCGTTTTCTCAACAAATTTGATATCCAGAAAATCATGTCCACATTACCTCTGAATTTTCTATCTCAATATCATATTTATGAAAATGATATTTAGTCTTTCTGATTTCTGAGTCAAAAGATCAATGAATAAAGGCAAAAATATAAAGTGGGAAGGATGTATAGTAAACAAAGTTTCCTTAAACGGAGTTTATTTGAGACAAATTCCTCACGAAAAAGAGTACATCGTCATGGAAGATCACTGTAATCCCTTTCATATTTGGGACAAGGACCACATACATAATCAGCAAAAGAATTGAATACATCTTTTTCTGACCGCACCAAGAATTGACAGGCAGCCAGCCTCATTGCTTCTTCTTCTTCGGTTTCTCCTGGTTCGACCAAGAAGTCCAGGATATCTTTCGACGGCTTGGGAGTAGACGAGCTTTCGCCCATTTCCTTCTTCTGCAGAGGTGGATGTTCTTTAACACCTTCAGTAGCTTCGGGGACGACTTCAGCCTTCTTTATATTCTCTTCAAAAGACATTATGGATAAAATGCGATCCTTCTATTCAAATATATGCTCTATTTATAGGCATATGGTTACAAGGATCGAAGGGACGTATTCTTTCCCGATATTCAGTTCATCCATTCATTTCTCACATTCATCCGACGTTTCACATGTTCATTAATACTTGACGGTTCGTCCGTTCATTTATTACATTCACTCGACAGTTCATCTGTTCATCGTTTCCTAACGGTTCATCTGTTCATAATCTTCTATCAGTTCATTAAGTGGGGATTCGTTATTTATCATGTTTTCATAACCTCTGAATCAAATCCGAATCTACTTACTCATTTGTCATGTTTTGACCTCTGCATAGAAATCAATCTATTTTCTTTCGAGTTCCTATATATTATCATGTCCATAATACCTCTGATAATATTATATACTCTAAAACAGAAAAAATGATTTTATTATCTATCATGTCCACAATTCATCCACAAATACAAATCATTGAGCATAGAAGAATTGTCATTTTTATTCCCATTTCACCACAAAAAGTCTATTACATTTTCTTAGACTTTCCTACAAATCATAATAGAAATCTATTACAAATCTTGGATTTTCATTCTACACCACAACGATAACCTAATAGAGATCTATCTTCTTCTTTGGATCTTCTCCGTCGGACCTTCTCCGTCAGGTTCGTTGTTGGTTGCAATTCCTGACTGTCTGGGTCTCAGTCACGACCAGATCAGCAGGAATCAAACTCTGGTCTTCTCTCTCAGACGAGAGGAGAACCACAGAGTATGGCAGCCCGACGGCGTATTGCTGCCAATACAGCTCGTGGAGGAACGGTGACACCTCAAGCAGGTAGAAATGTATCCAGCATTGGGATACGATTCCTAGTTCTGCCGTCAGAGGAACTCTACTACCCGATTTCTCGGTAGTAGAGTTAACTCCACCATCCAACTCTCATGTATAAAGGCACTTCCTACCATCTAAGGAAGACCCTTCTATCTCACGAAGAGTTCTGAGTTGTCTGATTTACGCGCCAAAAGCGTATGAGCTCCCTGATGTAGATGTCAGCAGGATATTCTCCACAGCATCCACATCTCCAATGCCAGTTCTGAAGAAAATTTTCAGCCAAAATTCTGCAAGAAACAGTAAAGAAAAATCAGCCAACAGAAACTGGCCAAGCAAAGACAGATGCATTCTGTTCATTTCAGGAAGATGAATTTGTCTTTAGCAAACAAAAAATTCGATGCGTGTATATTGAACTTACCGCTGAGTTTGCTGCTAAGGATTGACAGATCTATGTCTGGTAGCGTGCACAGAGATTTGACATCAGACAACATGGCTTTTCTATTTTCTTCTCACAGAAAATTCATTCTCAGAAGAGAGAAAGAAGAATGGGAAGATGAGTTTGTGTGGAGTTCATCCATCTATTTAAAGGGTCAAGTGCAGGTCTATTCTTGGAAAAGATCCGCATAAATAGCGCTCGTAAATTGTGGAATGAGTGTCACGTGTACTTCGGGAGACCGTGCAACATTGGAAACAGTCAAAGTGTGCTAATTAATATTCTTCATTAAAAGGGCACGCAGATCAAACACAAAAGTTGTACTTCATTCTTTAAACAGGAACTGATGGCCTTACAAAAAGACAAAAAAAAGTGCAACAAAAGCGTAGAAAGTTACGCTCTATTTTCCAGAGCGGCTAAGTTTGATGCCTAACTCCTCTACGCTCGTAACTCCCAGGCGATGCAACAGAGTCTCGAGCATTTAACGCTTCTCCATAAGGCTCCGCCCATCAGAAGAAGACGAGCCATCCAATCCAAAATAGCTCAAGAGATTCTTGGCTAACTGCGTGGAGTCGTCCTTGAGTTCGATGACGACAGGTTCGGGTTCTTTGCCCCCAAAAGTTGGGTCACCATGGGAACAAAAGCCCAACTTGCGTGCTTCCTCTTCGGCTGCTTCCTTTGGGGTCATATTTTCGAGAGATTAATGTCAAAACTGAGAATCTCTTCCTGTTTATATAACAGATTTCGTCGACAGTTCATATTCCACCATAAATTGGACGCAATCAGTCTCAGAGAACGAAGAGTCATTATGACATTTAATAAGTTCATTTGGATGTTTTCAAAGAACTTCGAAGTCTTTTCGACTTCCGAAAAATTTTGGAGTCATCTCAGCGTGACTTTAACTCATTTCATCATCTCTATTTCAAAGTATTTCGAAAATATTTTATCATTTTTCGAAAACTTTGAAGGGGGTTTTGTAGGCCTCAAAAATGAAGTCACGCTGAGTTGATCAGAATAAGTCACGCAGAGTGATCCAAGAAGCAGCACAAAAGATACGCTAAGTTCTGCCTGGCCATCTCCTTTAGAAGCCACGCAGAGACAGCTCAGCCATACGTCAGAATCATAATGACTGACAACACAACAGTCGAGAAACGTCTTCTCGTATGCCACGTATGCATAGAACTCGAGAGATCACAGCCGTCTTTTGCGTGATTTTCGAGATCTTCCTTAGCAAGACTCACTCTTCACCAAGATTGGCGTGACTTTGGGTCTTATCTTCATTTAATGCGACTGACAATATAATCAATGTCAGAGATTTTGTGTCAGACGAAGCGTGCCAAATCAAGACAGCTGGCGGTTTGCATGGATTCTGAACCTTCTCCTTCCTCAAAACATTTGCGTGACTTCTGAGTTATTCTTCTCAAAGCCTGCGTGAATTCTGAAGTATTCTTCTACAAAGCTTGCGTGGATTTCGCCTTCAACAAGTCTGCGTCAACGAAACTGTGTAGATTTTAGCTTTCAGCAAGACAGCGTGGATTTCATTTCAACTGGAGTACGTGGCAGCCATGCCACCGATCTCTCTCTCGCGTGCCCAGTAACTTGCACACGACCCATGCACTGATGCCATGTGTCCAACAGTTACGGGCCACGTCCAGTAACTACTCATTAACCCTGCGTGTATTTAGAGTCTACGTGACTTTTCAAGTGCATCAGTGGTGAGGTAGTTATCTTTTCAGTTATTATTTTTGACTCTATAAATAGAGTTCTTTTTCTCATTCATTGTACAGATACATTGATATCTACTGTCAAAATTTTGAGAGCTTTTCTTCTTCGTATAGTCCAAGGGATAAAGCGATCGTCTTCTAGATCGGATTCCTACAGTTGTAATTTTCCCAGAAACACAACAAATAAAGAGAATTTCTTTATGGAAAACAATAATCACAGTTGAAATAAAGTAAAGGCAGAGTTCAGAAAGCAAACGCAAAGACAGCGATGTATATTGGTATCCCTCTGTTGAGGACTAATCCAGTCGGTAGAACTCTTGCTACCAGTTGAATCCACTATAGGAAAAACTGCAAGTTTTCTTACGAAGTCCTTGCAACTTCTACAACGCGAGCTTTGATACGAAGAACTCGTCCAACTTCAAATGTGAAGAGGTATTCTTCAATCAAGCCTTCTGATTACAATCTCTCAGAAACTTCTAGACCGTACCGCACTGGCAAATCGACTAGAGGATTGTAACTGGCTTGGGATCTGAAAATGAAAGCTCTAGTAAACTCTTTGGAAGGCAGAAAGCTTTTTAGATAGAGAGAAGATTGAAAGTGAATGAGTGAATTGAAATGTTCGAAATCCATCTCTATTTATAGGAATTCCAAAGGAAGAACTCTGTCAGAATTTGGGCAGAATTCGGGCAGAACTCGATGAGCAAATCTCGGTCAAATCCGCAACTGCAGGAGGACCAAGTTCCAGAGAATTCAAAAATCAAACGGCCACCAACCGAACTCTGGCCGAACTCTGGCCGAGTTCTGTCAGGGTTAGGTTAGGGTTTTAAAATAGATTTTTGGTGATTTTTGAAAACCTTTTTAAAAACCTTTTGATAGGTCATTTTAAAACATTTTGAACTATTTTGGGGATAGCCTATTTGCCAGTACGACTCGGTGTACAACGTATTCCTAGACTCAAATAAAGTAAAAGATTATATTGCATAGGAAGTACAGACTCAAGTAGGCAAACAGATCTTCAGTCTTGAACGGAGTGAATATCCAATCTTGCTTATGTCCAAGAAGCTGAGATGTCCCAACAAGCTTCGTATATCCAGATAGAGTTTTGATCAATTATTAAAATCAGGTTGACCATATGACCAATGGGCCAACACAATGCAATATTCATTTCAGTTCAGATTTAGAGGCTACAATCTCAGGTTTAAAACATTGGAATTATTTCACAGTTCACAAATTCAGTTCTCAACAAAACCCCAAAATCAGTTCACAAATTCAGTTTAAGACAGTCCCTAAAATCCAGTTTTAAGTCTACACTTTCATTCTCAGATTTATGAGCCAAATCATATCCAAACAACCCCAAATTTGACACACAAATAGGAATCATATAGATGTATAAATTAGAGTTTAAATCATACTAATTAACAGTAAAAAAATAGATCAAAATCGATGCTAAAATTCATACAAAAAAATCTGGAAACAGTAAAGAAATGGGGGCTGATATTATAGGTATCAGAAATTTGGGTATTTGTGAAATGATCAACAAAATTAAACTAAAATGCTAAAGTAATGGTTGGTAAAGAAGGTACATATATTGTACGTGTCATACCATGTGTTTGTGACTAAGCACGACGACACAAACGTGTCCAAACAAATTAAAATACGAAAACAGTACAAAACAGGCCAATCATCGTGCACGTGTTCACTGTGTTCGTGGACACGACACGACATGAATTAAGTCACGTGCTCGTGCACACGTGTACGCCCATACTAGGGCTACACACTCGTATCAATACGAGGTATCCACGCTGTGTCTAGACACGACACGAAGGCCGTATCAGTGACACTAAAACCCGACTGAACCTGTCAGTCCCGACCAGTGCAGAGCCTCATGCTCACTCGACACGACACGGGGACACGTGAGACTTGACACACATGGTGTCAGTCATTGCCCCCTAGTGTGTGTCGAGTTACGTGTGTCCTTGTGCTGTGTCCGAAGAGCAAAAGCCCCCGAGTGGCAGGACACGTGCATTGCCTCGCGCGCACGCGCACCCACGTGTGCAAGTATCGAATCCGACACGACACGACACAGAGACACCCCCAGACAATAAGAAATGCATAAGCAACACCAAAATACAAATTCCTATTCATTTAGTTTCTAAAAATTAGATCGAAATGCCCATTAGGGCTTTTCATCAAACACATGCAATATGACACTGATACGTGTCCAAATAGGACATGAATTGGACATGAAATTTAGGGTTTCCTATTCCTACAGTTAGGTTAGGCCTAGGGCTCCCTAGATATGCAATAAAATCAGGATTTCATGGTGTAGATTGAAAGTTACCTCTATGTATCAAAATCCCCAAAAAGCTCTAAAGAGAGGTGTTCCTCTTGATGGTCAAACTTCTCCAAATTGATTTGAATCTGAGAATAACATGTAATAACAGCAAGAACACTTCATTTAAAACCCATTGCAATTTGTTTGAGGAAAATGGAGCTAAAATGGAATTCTAAGGATTTTAGAAGTTGAGAAAATACCTCTTTCTAAAGCTTGTTCTTCCTTAGAGGCTAGCCCTAATTTCTAGGAGAATATTTATAAGGGGGAATCCCTAGGATGGGTTAAGTGGCTGGACAATAATATTAGGGTTAGGGTTGGGCATTTGGCTAATGGGCTTTGGGCTTAGTCATAAAATAATGTCTCAAAAATCACAAGTCATGACTTGTGATCAAAATCTTTCTATTCTAATCTCTATATTCCTAATTGATTTCACTAACTAGAGTATGGTTAACTTAACTTAACCCAGGGTCTCCGATCTAGCCAAGTCCAACTCAACAAGGGTTAGGTCGCAAAGTCAAAGCTAGTCAAAGTCAACCTAGTCAACTCTCATTCAAACAATTCCAAAATAATTTCTAAAAATTCCCATAAATTCAAATAAATTAAAATAAAATCAAATAACCCCAAAAATGACAAAAATACCCTCAACTAGAAATGATAAACAAAATACCCTAATTACAAGGCTAGGCTCTAGGTCAACCAGTCTCCAAGGTTACACTATTAAAATACCAAAATCATAAGTCATGATTTAAAATAGTTTTAAATGATTAAAAATCACTAAAAATTATATCATGATTTAAATATCATTATTAAAAGACTAAAATTACAAAATTTCAAAATTATCCTCTTCTGGAAAATTGGGTGTTACAATCCTACCCACCTTATAAAAATTTCGTCCTCGAAATTTAAGATGATCGTACCCCTTCTAGGTTAAGCCCCCAGCAATCATAGTCTCAGAAACCTATTTAAATCATACAGTTGGAAAGTGTAACCTATGGGGTCATGGCATGTAATATCAGTCTGGGGTCTCATCTAGTTTCACCAACATGCTACAGTACTAGGCAATCACAAGGTATCAAAACATACAAGCAAGGGATGCATCAAATATTCACAAAAAGAAATACTAAGGTTAGGTCAAAACTTACCTCCAGCTAGGTCTGAGAACTAGAACACTCTCCTGGAAGCAGGGCCGTGGTTGGGGCAGGTATATCAGGACAGTGCTGCACCCAGTGTGTAGCTGAACCACAGAATTGTTTGCCATAAAATATAAAATAGCAGAACAGTTTTATGGGAGGACTGGACTTTTACTTCACGTTACAAACTCGCTTGTACAAAAAAAGCCTAGGGACGAAAACCTAGGTACATCAGTCTAAGTACAATTATTTATTTTAGATTCTGGGGGTGACGATAGAGGCTTGGGAAAGCGACGGCCGCTCTGTCTTACTCCTTGGACGATCGTTATGCAGCCTTGGCTCCGGAGAAGATCTGCTTGGCGTTGAAGAAATGCTCTCTGGCTATTCTCTCCTTGGGCTCTCTGTGGGGTCGTCTGTGTCTCCTCTCGTATGATTGTGTGATTGTCGTCCCTTCTGCAAGGGAATAGCACCTTGCTATTTATAAGAATGGGAGGCAATTATTAGGGTTTGCCACTATTGTATTCTTGAAGTGGCGGCGGCCTGTTGATTGGTCAATCTGGGCCATTAATTTTGGGTGTAATGAATCTGGGCCATTAAGGTGAATTGCACCAAATCCTATCAGCAATTAATGCTGATTGCAACAAATCTCTATCATGATGATTTACTGATGTCCGTAAATCTGAATGAATAAATTTAATTCATTCTTCCGCCACGTGTCCCAGATTATTAGAATTTAACCTAATCTTTGATTATAATAAATTTGGGAGATTGATTGGCTTAAGACACGTGTCCTGGGAACCACTGGGGGATCTGAGCCGCATGAGGATTAAGCCGCATAAGACTGGCCATGTGTCAGGGCTGCTCCGAACCATATGATAATCTGGGCCACATAATGGGTAGTGAGCCGCATGGAGATGATCCTTACGAGCCGTATAAGGGGGACCTCTGCTTGAGCCGCATAGGGCTATTTCGATCTGAACCGCATAGGGGAGCTTCAGCCTGAGCCGCATGGGGAGTCTTCACGCGAGCCGTATACGACTGTCCACGTGTCAAGGCTACGTAGCATTTTCTGAATCTCGGGGGATTGTGTCAGAGATCTCCTTCACTTTTCTAGGGGTCTGTCATTATGACAGAGTCATAATTACATCTCGGTGTCAGGGTTGTCAGTCGTCAGAGCTGTCAGCCGTCAGAGTAATTAATGTAGTATAGGGCGGGGGAAGAACTGTTTGCAAGCCATGTGTCTTCTCTTTTGAGCCGCATGGAACGTCTCGAGCCGCATAGTCCCTTGCGCCGTATAAGCTCTGAGCCGCATGGGCTATCTGAGCCGCATGGGTCTCCCTGGCCGCATGGATCTTTCTTTAATATTTTCCATGCTTCTACAAGACCCCCTTCAAAGTTTTCGATTTATAAAATTGAAATACTTTGAATAAGAAGCATGGCTATGTATCCCTCTAGCGGCATATGATGCGTTGGCCGCATAGATGTCTCGGCCGCATGAATGTCTCGGCCGCAAGGACGTTTTAGCCGTAGAGGTATTTCAGCCGCATGGATGGTTCAGCCGCATAGCTCCTTACCACGTGTGTGGGTCTTTAATTGCTTCCAATTCGTTTCAACGCTATTTTTGGGGGAAATCCCAAGGGTCGGCTCATTAAATCTTTAGAATTTATGCCTTGGGTGAATCTTAGGAACGAAATCCGAGGAGTCGGTTGCACTTTCTACGAGGCGGTTATTTAGTCCACGTATGATCCCCCTCTCGTCTTCCTATAAATAAGAGAAGTTGGAGAGAGAGAGAACTCCTTTACTTTCTTCTTTGCTTCGACTCTTCCCTATCCCGATTGTCCTTTTCTTCTCCGATAATTAATGGCACTCAAGAAGACCGTGGCAGCAAAGGGCAAGAAGATGGCCTCTTCATCGACTGCAACGGCGAAAGACAAGAAGACTGCTTCAGCCTCGACTGCGGCCGCTTCTCCGTCGGTCGTCACATCCGATGTTCATCCTGACGTTCATCCCCCATTACTGGTAAGGACATTGTATGAGTTAAAGAACCCTAACTGCTACGGCTACGTCGCATACTTCATACACAAGCCTTTATGAGCCGCATGTTCATCCTAGGGCTGAGCTGCGAGCCGCATAAGAATAGCCACTGTGTCCGCATACGTGCTTTGCCGACGAAGCCGCATAAGCGACGCTGAGCCGTATGGACTTTCACTAAACGGAGCCGCATAAGTGTTCTTCTGAGCCCGAGCCGCATGAGGCTTCATTAAGTTGGAACCGCATGTGCGTTCTCCTGAGCTCGAGCCGCATGAAGCTTCATAAAGTTGGAGTGGCATGAGGCTTCATTAAGTTGGAGCCGCATGTGCGTTCTCCTGAGCCGCATGACGCTTGAAAGCACCCAACAGTTCTTTTTATCTATCTTTTTAACTTATCTTTTTTTGTCTTCTTCTCAGTGAATCTGTCGATTAATGCTGTTGGAGAACATTTGGTAGGTAGTGCCCAAGCTGCTCTGGGCTATAGGTACGACCATATTATTTAGCATATGACGGACCAGTTTTCGAATGACGAACCTTCGGCGAGACTGAAGGCCCTCAAGAACCAGCCTTTCTATTTTCTTAACGCTATGATGAACTCCGGGAAATTCAAAAGAGAATATTTGAAGCCTACGTTTTTCTTTGGAGACGCCTTGACCGTGGAGAGCAGTCATGTTCTGGAAGTGTCGGAGAACTGGAGTTTTGTCTCTAACGGGATGGCAATCCGCATCCTCCAAATGGAGCGACACTTCCCATTATCTTGGTTCAATATGCTCCCACTGGACCGGAAGATGGAAGAGACTTTAACCCCTACCCGAGGTAGGATGTTTGTGGGAGACATCCATTATAACAACAGCCTGAAGTTAGTATCTGCTGGCAAGGTGCACACCAGCCGTTCTGTAATGGGATTGGTCCCTGGTACTTTCTTGAATGTGCCGGGCCCCAATTTTATATTTTCTACCGCCGACACTTTTATGAACCAACTCGCTCGGAAGGGCTTCTATCCCATTGGCCGGTTGATGCTCCCTAGCTGGATACATCCTATTCCCTCGTGGACCAATTTGTCTATGTAGATCTTGTAAAAGTATGAGGCCTTTCTTTGTGAGATTGGCCTTTACCATGCCATTCGGGGCACCAGCCATGGCTTGCCCTTAAACAAGAAGTTGTTTATATCTCTGCTGGAACTGTATAACCGCCGCACGGGAACCTTCTATACACCCGTAGGGGAAATGGGGCTTGCACTCCATGAAATGCATGCGGTTTCTAAGCTTCCTTGGGGAGACGAAGCTTTTGAGGCGTATACTCCCACGAATGAGGAGTTCGAAGAGTTGGAAAGATGGTATCCAGGCTTCGTAGCTCTTTACCAAGAGATATTGTGCCACTATAGCACATGTCATCAGATAGCCAAAAAGGATAGCAACTCAGAAGGGAATGCTCCCCACACCAAGGACTGGGTGCACTATCTCTTCCCGACTGATGCCTCAGGTCGAGTTACTCCCCGTCGTCCTCGATCCCGGGAGGCGGTTAAAGACTTGGTGTCGTCGGCTAAGAGGGTGGCCACCACCAGTGACAGATTCGGGAGTAAAACCGACTCTTTCGATTATTTTTACCAGGATACTCAAGAGCTGTCAGAGAAGGCGCTCCTGGTGGGATTTTTGATGATATGGCTGCGAAATTGTGTAGTCTCTGGAGGAGCTGGTTCTATCGAGAGAATCAGTCGTAACTTCATCCTTCCGGCTGTAAAGTTAGTTTTGTGAGTCAGGCTAGCTCTCCTCACGGCCATGGTGTGCAGTATATACCGTGGCCTTCATACCTTCACATCCAAGGTCATCGCCCGCGATGTGACAAAAGATTTTGAACGGACTGAGTTGCCCTATCACTATTGATGGGGTGGCTGTTGATGCATTATCCGTCTTTGATGAGACCGGGCTCTGAAGACGGCGTAACTGATGATGACACTTTTATCTCCCGCTATCGTAACGAGCCTTGGGAGTATGAGACTATGCGTACTTGCCGAATGGTACTGGCGAAGGCAGATATGTACAACATTTTTGCGTCTATCCCTCATTTTACTGCTGAGGAGATAGCGGCTGTACATCTTCTGGAGCCTTATCTGGTGTATCGCAACCGTAATACTGTCTTTCTGGAGCCAGATGCTCCTGTGGCTGCATAACATCCGCCCTGCTCCTGTGGCTGCATAACATCCGCCCTGCTCCTGTCGCAACCGTAATACTGTCTTTCTGGAGCCAGATGCTCCTGTGGCTGCATAACATCCCCCTCAACTTCTGGACGGCCAGATGCTCCTGTGGCTGCATAACATCCGCCCTGCTCACCTGGTGTATCGCAACCGTAATACTGTCTTTCTGGAGCCTTATCTGCCTAGCCGCTTTGCCCGACAGTTTGGATACAGTCAGCTTTTTCTAGACAGTCCCAGCTCCTGTCTGGGCTTTGAAGGTAGCCTTCTTGACGGCATCAGGGCCTGGCAATACTATGATACATTCTATACCCGTACTCTTTTCTCGGTCCCTGATATTAAGGCGTCAGTAGAGATCTTGTACATGGCAGCTCTGTACCATGTCATAGCGAACAAGCCCCCGGTCGGTTTTAACCCGGGTGCCAGTTTTATTGTTGGTACCGGCCTGGAGGAAGGGTCCCAAGGGGCCAAGAAGAGAAAGACTAGAGTCGAAGTGCCAGATTTGGATTCCGCTACTGAGGATGATGAAGACGACGAGCATGATGGAGAAGACTCTACCCTTCCGGTGGCAGATGTAGAGGTGGATCAGCCGCCTATTTTGTCAGATAAGATGTTGGGAGATCAGCCACCCGTTGCGCCTGGCCCTGCTCCAAAGCGTAGTAGGCAAGTTTCTCCTATTGGCGGTATTTCTCGTTCCCGGAAGTTGGTTGTGACCAGACACCGCCAGCTAACTATAAGGAAAAGCGGCAAGGAAGTTGACCCCGCATCAGAGGTAAGCAAGTCACTCTCGGTTCTTCCTTCCTTCCTTTTTTTTCTAGCCCTGATTCTAATCATCTTTTTTTCTCTTGTAGGTGTCAGAAGGAGAAGAAGAGTTTCAAGATGCCGAGGTGGTGACCCGGGATGACGGGGGCTCCTGTAAGCCTGTCCCTTAGATCACGAGATCTCTTCGAGATGATGCTGATCGAGCCGTATCCCCCTTCGAGGTGGCGGGGACAGAGGATGCGGCCGAGTTTAACTTGGAGATTGCGGGTGAGGAGATCATGACTGCTGCGAATGAGCTGCAGCCTCCATACTCCTCCCCTGGTAAGATAAGCCGAATCTTAACCTGTGTGGAGGACTATCTGCTCTATTATCACGTCGTTCGGGTCACGTCGATTGACTGTTACTTTGGGCATACAGGTCCTGCCTCTCCAGTGCCGAGGATGGACATTATTGAGGCAAACTCAGCCGAAGGGGCACTGGCGGAGAGGAGCGTACCCCCTCACCTTTCGGCTCGTTTTGATGGGCCTTTTGGGAGCTCGAGTTCAGCGGGCCAGGTAGCGGGACAGTCGGGACAGGGAACGATGGTTCTTACATCATCCTCTGCTCCGGCAGCTCCGAGAGTCGACCTTTCTGCCCTACCGAGTGTCCAGGCTCTTCGGGTGACGGAAGATGAGTTAGCCGCCATCCGCTTCGTTCTGCTCAGACTCTGTTCCCCTGGTGGCAAGTTCTAGCATCAGTCCTCCGATGTTGCCATCTACGCTTCCTCTGACGCCATCCTTTGCAGAGGTTTTGGACGATGCGTTATAGGACGTGGTTGCCAGTTTTCTTCGTCACTTAAAGAGGGGAATAACAGCTGCTGTGGAAAGAGGGACCTCTTTCACCTTGGCCCGGCAATGCGCCCAGGGTCAAATTGATATCGTTAAGAATTTTCTTGGTGGTACAGAGATAGCCGTACTTCTGGAGGCAAAATTATTGGAGACTGATCAGCTGGTGTCCGAGCTTCAGGTATTACGGTAGGCTGATCTGTCTGCTGTTATAAACCAGGAGCAGGGTTCCCTTATCGCTGTCATAGAGAGGACCAAAGCTGCTCGGGATAAAACCAGGCCGGCCATACTGAAGGACCTCAACGATTTATCTGATCGATATGATCAATTGAGTCACGAGATTAAAAATATTACGGCTCGGGAGAAGGCTGCCTCTCGTGAGATTACTGACACGCGGGAGCAGATCCTTGCGCTTCAGAGAAGGTTGACTTTCTTGGAGTCTGAACTTGAGGTAGCCCGTACTGACAGGGGACTAATCATCCAGGAGGCTGACAGAGTTAATCAAGCTTCGACTGACCTGGAGATTGCCCTAAAGAAGTTGAAAGACGACTGCCAGGCGCTCATGGACTTGGATAATGGGGAACGGTTATCCCAGGAGGCTGAACGTCGAGCTCGACAGCGACTTGAGCGGGGGACCACTTAAGTGAGAAACCGTCTCCTAGAATTGTGTAATGCCGAACTATAGTCGGCTTTTCCTTCTTTTATTTTCTTTCTTTTCCTTTTTTTGAGAAGGACGTGGTCCCAAAATATGTAATGCTTTTTCTTCCTTCAAATAAAGAGTACTTTCCATTCTACCCCTCATTTGTATTATTTCTTGTGCCTGTGATATGATGGTGATGTTTGCCCCGCGTGGGGGACTTATTTGTGGACCTGTCACCCATGGCATACCTTGGTTTTAGGTACGGATAACAAGTTCGATTGGGATACCTGGAACAATTCCATGGCAAAGTGGTCATGGATGCTCCTGGTGTCGGGAGAAAGAATGCCGTAGAGCAGCTGGTCTCTCGGGGCATAATGAGAGAAGATGGGCTTGTACTAAGGGACTTAGCAGAGGACATTTGTGGGCCTATTATCCTTGGCGTACCCTAGGTCAGGATACGGATAATAGGATGAATAGGAACCAACATACTTGTTCAGAGGTAATGAGGACATGGCAAGCATGAGGGCTTTACCGTGGAATCTTCCTACTCAGAGGTAATGAGGACATGGCAGGAGTGGACTCCACAGAGGATATTTGTGGTCAACAGAGGACATTTGTGGACCTATTATCCTTGGTGTACTCCGGTTGTGGGTACAGATAATAGGTTGAAAGGGAATCGACATACTTACTCAGAGGTAATAAGGACATGGCAAGTATGAAGGTTTCTTCGACGGAGCCTTCCCACTCAGAGGTAATGAGAACATGGCAGGAGTGGGCTCAATGAAGAGGGGTACATACAACGACTCAGAGGTAATGAGGACATGGAAGTTCTTATGTAGAGGGGTGATTTGTTTTTGGCGGAATTGAGACGACTCAGAGGTAACATCGACATGGTCGTTTTAGAATTTTGTGGATCTGTTATCCTTTTTTGTGTACTGAGAATGCGGGTAGTGGATCATGAGGAAGGATCTCTTTCAGGAAAAAAGTTCAGAGGTATGATTATACATAACTTTCCCTCGAAAGAGTGACCGGAATGTAAGTTCAGAGGTACCAGCGGGTACATAACTCGACAATCCATAAATTTTGGAATCAAAGTGTAAGTTCAGAGGCACCAGTGGGTGCATGACTCGATAATCTGGAATTCTTTGTGGAAGGAGGACATGAGTTCAGCGGTACAAGAGGGTACATGACTCGATGCGAAGGTGAGTTCAGCGGTACAAGAGGGTACGTGACTCGACAATCTAGGAAATTAGTGGAAGAAGGATATGAGTTCAGCGATACCAGAAGGTACGTAACTCGATAATCTGGAATTTTATGAATATGAGTTCAGCGATACCAGCGGGTACATAACTCAAAATCTGGAGTATTTGCGAAAGTGAGTTCAGCGGTACCAGCGGGCACATGACTCGGTAATCTGGAGAGAATGTCGTTTTGACATAATATTTCTTCAGGAACTTGCCGTTGACGGGCAACATGAGCAAGTCTCCATTTTGCTTTGCGAGGCGGTAAGCACCGTTGGAGAATACAGCCTCAATGATAAATGTGCCTTCCCACTTTGGCTGGAATTTGCCGGCGGTCTTGTGAGTCATGACCATTGGCCTCCGGACTGCCAGAACGAGATCGCCCCCTTGGAATGTTATGATTTTAACCTTCTTGTTAAAGGCTCCAGAGATGCGTGCTTGGTATAGCTCGATTCGTTGCTGAGCTAAGAGGCGCTTTTCATCTAAGGCCTCTAACTCTTGTAGCCGACGACGGTAGTTATCATCTGTGGTCAATTGATAAGTGAGGGTATTTGAGTCTCCAATGGGAGGACTGCCTCACTCCCGTACACCAGGGAAAATGGTGTATTTCCGGTGGCTGTTCGGACGGTAGTACGATACGTCCATAAGCATTCGTCAAGCTTCTCGTTCCAGTCGCGTTTGTTGGAAGAGACAAACTTCTTGAGGAGCTTGATGATTGTTTTGTTGAATGCTTCTGCCAACCCATTTGCTGCTGGATTGTATGGCGTTGAAGCAATATTTTGGATGTGGTGCTTGTCGCAGAACCGGTAGAAGGCGTGGCTAGCGAACTGCGGACCATTATCATGGATGATCCTTCGGGGCAGTCCAAAGCGGTATATGACGTGATGCTTGAGGAAGCTGATCACATTTGACGTCTTTACTTCCGTAAGTAGGATAGCTTCCGCCCATTTGGAGAAATAATCTGTAATCACGAGTATAAGGCGATGTCCTCGGGAAGAAGGTAGAGCAATTGGACCGATAATATCCATTCCCCATGCTTCGAATGGACAGGACGCCACAGTCGGATGTAGAAACTCGGATGGCTGGTGGTTGAAGTCCGTGTGGACTTGGCAGGCTTTGCACTTCCTCGTATAGTCTATCACATCTGCTACCATCGTGGGCCAGTAGTAGCCCATTCGGCGGAGATGGTCTTGCAACTTTGGGCCAGGCCGATGGGCCCCGCAGACACCGTCATGAGCTTCGTGTACGGCTTCTTTGGCTTCTGCATTTGATAGACACCGAAGCAATAATCTATTATAGGATCGGCGATATAGCATTTTCGTCTCTGTATCATAGAAGAATCTGAGAGAACGCCTTCTGATGGAAGTGGCTTCCTTTGGGTTCTCGGGGAAGATATCGTAGATGACAAAGTCTATGAATGGCTGTCTCCAGTCTGGTGCTTCGTCGACCGCCTGGATGGAATAGCTCGCCACGAATTGAACGTTGTTCTTGGGACAGACCAGTTCGTGGCCTATCACGTCGCCCGAATGATGAGTGTGGTTCGGCACTGCTAAGGAAGCGGCAAGGCCTGCTAGGGCGTCGACTTCGATGTTCTGGAGTCTGGGAACATGTTCGATGAAGAATCCCTCAAATGACGAGATAATGTTGATCGCTATTTGGTGATAGAGGATCATGTCTTCATGGCAGACTTCGTATGAACCCCGGATCTGATTGACGATTAACTGTGAATCGCCGTATGCTTTGAGATATTCTACCCCCAGCTCTCTTGCCAGCTAGAGACCAATGACCAGAGCATTGTACTCGGCCACATTGTTAGAGCAGGGTTCCGTGAGGGAGTAAGCACGACTGATCGCCAATCCGGTAGGAGAAATCAATACCACTCCGACTCCAACGACGATGTTGCCCTTGGGTCCAGTTTTCGAAGCGCTATCGAAGAACATTCGCCATATATCATCGTGAGTAGTTACATGTGAGTCAGTGACCTCATCTGGGATTTCTTCGTATATCCTAGATGACTCCGAGCCTGGGTGGGCTGCTAAAAAGTCTGCCGGAGCTTGACCTTTAACAGCCTTTTGTGGGACGAAGACCATGTGATAAGGGGACAGCAATATCGCCCATGTAGCGATACGGGAACTGAGTGCCCCTGGTTTAGTCATGAGGACCCTGAGAGGGTTGACTCGTGATATCACATGTATGGTTTATCCAGTGACATAGTGTCGCATCTTTTGAATGGCGAACACCAAAGCGAGGCATTCCTTCTCCATGGTGGTGTATCGGTGCTCTGGCCCAATCATCATTCGGTTGAGATAATACATGGCTTGCTCATGGCCTGCGTCGTTGTTTTATGCTAGCAGAGCGCCGAGGGAATGCTCCATTGCTCGCACATATAACAAGAATGGTTTTCCAGTGACCGGGGCCACCAGGACTGGAGGGTTCGACAGATATTCTTTGATGCTGTCGAAGGCACGCTGGCATTCTTCGTCCCATACGAATGACACGCCTTTCTTCATAAGGTGGGTGAATGGTCGACACCATCCGGAGAGGTTAGAAATGAACCTCCTGATGTAAGCTAGCCTCCCTTGGAGGCCTTTGAGTTCGCAGAGATTTTTCGGGGGACCCATCACCATAATTGCCTTCGTCTTCTCTGGATCTACATGAATTCCCTGGGCAGTAATGATAAATCCCAGGAATTTTCCGCTGGAGACACCCAAGAAGGATTTTGTGGGATTCATCTTCTGGTTGTGTGCTCGCATCAGATCAAATACTGTCCTTAGATCCTACAAATGGTCTCCCTTGTAGCGACTCTTGACGACGATGTCATCAACATAGCACTCCACAGTCTTGCACAAGTGGTCTCTGAAGATGATACTCATGGCTCTTTGATATATGGTGCCAGTATTCTTTAAACCGAAAGGAATGACTGTGTAACAATATGTGCCAATCGGTATCCAGAATGATGTACGTTTCTCGTCATCGGGAGACATCTTGATTTAGTTGTACCCCAAGAATCCATCCATGAATGACATGCATTCGAAACTGCATGTGTTGTCAATCATAATGTCTGTGATAGGGAGGGGGAACTCATCTTTGGGACATGCCTCGTTCAGATTGCGGAAGTCAATGCAGATTTGAATCTTTCCATTCTTCTTGAGGACCGGTACTAAGTTGGCGACCCAATCCGGATGTTGTTCCTCATGAATGAAGCCGCTGGCGATCAGCTTGTTATCTTCAGCTTCGATCGCATCTATAATGCCTGGGAGGAAACGTCGCTGTTGTTGCTTGACCGGCTTTGCATCCGGCCGAATATTGAGCTTGTGGAGGGCAACCTCGGGGTTTAGTCCCGGCATGTCTTCGTAGCTCCAGGCGAACACATCGATATATTCTTTGACAAGTTCTAGCAGCGATTCTCGCTCTTTGTCCGTTAAGCTTTTGCGGACGAAGATTGGTTTTGGAGAAGATTCGTTGCCGAGGTCAACCTGCATAACCTCATCTTCGGTAGAAGGTTCTCTCTGCTCGAACCGCTTTTTCTATTGTGCATTCAGTTGTTGGGCCTACGGCTATAATTCAAGGATTTCAGGAATGTCTTCATCTTCTTTGTAAGCGTCGGCGAATACCATATTGACTGACAGGACTTGTCTGAATATGTCTCCGATGCTGGTATCCGAATCAGAAGTTGGTGACCCGATTGAATGTGAATGCCAGTCGCATTCCTCATCTGAACTTTCAGGGGTCGTGGCGGGCGTAACATACCCTAACCCACATCGGGTCTTGCTGTAGTAGTCCCATGGTTTGCCAGCTGGGACTGGCGGCTTCAAAGGTAATCGTCGACCAGTACCGATGTTTAAGCCTGGTGTAGTCTCTAGATTGTACCTCTATTTTTGCATGATATATTTGGATTGAGGGCTGTACAGATAAAGAGGCAGTCTTCCGGCATCCGATTCGGGATCGACCTTCTCTACGGTGAAGGGCTGTGGATCGTCTTTCCGGCCGAAGATGATTAGATGGTCCCCTTCCTCGATTATGCGGTAGGCATCTTCGACTGGAGTAAGCTGGTTCGCGGTGTAAACATTTGTCACCTTTGTGTGTACGTGAGTGCCTATACCGTGTTCCATAGCAAACATTGTACAGAGCTTATCAAGCTCGAGGTAGTTCAAAGATAGCCCTTTATTGATGAAGTAAGGTAACTTTTCTAGCGAGATTAAATCATTTGTGGAGGGAACATCAGTGTGGGCAGCCACATACTTGGCCAACTTCGGTTCTTCTTCGACCACCCCATGTATAAATGAAGACTAAGAGGATGACTTGGGCAGCTTAATCATCAGGGGCTCCGAACGTGGAGTTGTTGGCAAACTAGCAACCCCCAGTTTAGTACTCGATGCTGAGCGGGGAGTCGTTGGCTCACTAGAAGCCCCAGACTTTACATCGGGATGACGACTCTTCTTGGGAAGTCGTATCGTCATTGGCTTGTCAGAGGGATTAAGCCTTTCTGCTTCTGGTTGGCCGACTCTCGGTAACCTGATTGTCAGTGGCTCCGTTGTGGATCTCGGCACTTGGTCAGACCTTGGCAACCGGATTATCATTTGCCCTTCTTATGCCGAGAGGCTGATCGCATCCTTACGCAGAGCGGTCGTAAGGGGTACAGATTTGCCAGGTTTGCGAGCTTGAAGGTAGATCGTCAGAGGTTCTTCTGATCCTGAGGCTGTTTCAGCTCGAGCTTGCGCATCTTCATCCAAGTGCCTCTTCGATTTCTCGTATAGGCAGGAATCCGAGTAGTAGGACTCGACTCCTTTGAAGGGATCGATGTCGGCAAATTCTGTCCTCACAAAGCCGTAATTGTCGACATACTTGAAGCACTGGTGCAGCGTGGAAGGCATGATCATATAATCGTGTATCCAAGGGCACCCCAAGAGGATGTTATAAGAAGTTTTTGCATCGATGACGTAGTAGGTCACTTCTGACTGGAGATCGCCAATTTGGCACTTCAAGCGAATCTTTCCAATTGGGTAGCTCCTGCTCGAATTGAAACCGCTGATGGCGGTGCTTGTTGGTGTCAGACGATGCATAGGAATACGAAGATGATGCAGCAGACCTTTCGGGATGATGCTTATGGAAGAGCCATGATCAATGTGCATACGGTCCACCTTTACGTCCCCAATGTATCCATTGTAATATAACGGGCGATCGTGCAGATTGGTCTTGATGAGCATATCCTGTGGAGTGAAGACAATATTGGGCATCGCTCCTGTGCAGGCACTGTCTTGGAGATTTGCAGGCGGGCTCTCTCCTGTGAGGTTGACCTGAGCTAGATAGGCGTCGGCATTTTGGAGTGCATCGCTCAAAACTGTGCGAACATCCTTTGAGAGCCTCAGGAGTTCATATAAGGATAATTTGGCCGGTGTATTGGCCAATTGTGCCAAGATGTCGAAATTGTAGGGCCTCTCCAGCCCTTGAGGTGTCTCTTTTCGGAGGAATTTGTCGAAGCGAGTCTCCTTCGGCCTAGGCTTGTCGGTCGTCGGAGGCTGAGAAGACCCTGGAGCGTCAGCAGTAGCTGGCGGATGATCTTCAGCCGAGCGATCAGCCACAGGTTGGGATTGTGCCCCAGATCGGGTAACGATAGCCGTGACTTCTTCGACATCTGCCGAGATTGTGTGGCAGGATCTGACTTTGCCACTTCTCTTTTTGTGAATAGAAGGCGGCGTGGACTGAGTCACTTCAGGTACCAGGTCCGGATGGACCTACATAATTTCCTTCCGTGATGTGGTGAGGAGCACTAGATCAACAGCTCGATCCCGAGAAGGCAGAAGATTAGCAATCTCCATCGTTGCCAGAGGGATGGGTACCACCCCGTCTTGAGTTTTTGTTAGAGAAAAACTGTCGAACTATACGGTCACCATGTTGGCTACCACGGTTACCTCTTCGAAATCGATGGCCAGAGCGTTCGAATCGATAAGATTTTGGATGTATTGTTTCAGTTGGTAGCTGTCGTGTGTAGCATGGTGGACGTAGCGGTAGTAATGGCAGTACTTCGGATTCTCCATTTCTGCCGGCCGAGGTTTCCGTCTTGGTGGAGGGAGCTGAATTCTGTCTCCTTGTATGAGCATGTCCAAGATGGGCTTGACGTTGCTGTCTTCAAAGGAGTAAGTGATTTGCGGCCATTGTTTGTCTGTCAGTTTTGACTCAGGCTTCTGGGCTGTGTCGGCCAGCATAGCCTGCTTGCCCCTGTTGTCCCGATTGTTGGAGGGGCTACCTCCATTGTCGTTGTTGGTATTGGGACGCTTGCTCTTGTTCTCTCCCTCAGAGATGTGCAATCCCAGTTGGCGAGTTTTCTTTAACCGTTCTTCGGCGCTTATGGCACTGATGATGAACGTCTTCCAGTCCTTAAATTGACTTTCGCCCATCCAGAGACTGATTATTGGGAGCAGTCTCTTTTGGCAAATTTTAATTAAGGAGGAATCCGGATTACCAGACGGCAACTTCATTGCGGTTTGGCGAAACCGCTCAATATAGTTCCTTGTCAGCTCCTTCTCCCTTGGACGACGTCTATGAGAGTGGACATTGTGACGTCCTGTCCTACTTCGTAGAATCTCTCCAAGAATATGCGCTTGAAGCCGGTGAAGGAGTGGATGCAGTTGTCTGGCAGGTTGCGGTACCAGTCGAAGGCGACTCCTTCCAGTGCCCCGATGAATAATCATGTAAGGATGGCATCGTCGTGGGGCAGATGGTCGGTGGTGACCTCGAAGTAAGTAATGTACCGACTTGTGGAGGTCTTGCCTTCATAGGGATTGATGTTGAACGGCTTATATCTTGGTGGAAAAGGGACATCCTTCCATGCAGCAATGTATGGTTGCCGTATTATGAGGTCTTGGGAGGTTTCTCGAGCGTGAAACATGGCTCGGAGCTCTTGGACCTCTCTTCTCACTTCCCTGGCCTCATCTACAGTGGTGGGAGCTATCGTTTCAGGAGGATTATTGCCCGGGTTCGGTGTCGCTAAGTTTGAGTCCGTATTGACCGCAGGACCCGTGCTTGTTTGGCCAGGTGTCCCTCCTTACAGAGTTGGAAGAGCCGCTTTGATCTCGTCTACAGACTTGACCTCGACTTGCAGTATGGCCTCCAGAGTGTCGATGCGTTGGCGATCGTTGGAACCACCTTGGTTGCTATCCGTCATGAACACCGTCCTTACATGAGTAGAGATGGAAGGAACGGTGGAGGATATACCCTCCGAGTCATACCCATGTACCGAGAAGTCATCGGGGTATATGGAAATGTTCTTTTCTGGCTGGGACTCTGAGGGAATAGTACCCCCAACTTTAGAGCTTGCTTCATCTTGAGAGTCGTGGACGTCCTCAGGGACGTCGGCATCTGTTGTATCTGATGGGAGAGTTGTTTCCTCGGGCTCGTCTCCTTGGAACATCGGATTGTCATGGATGTTCGGAGGAGTGCTACCCCCAGTTTCAGCGACCCCCAGCAGTGTGGATGATGAATCTCCTACTGTAGCAGATTTCGTCTTTGAACGGGTGCCCTAGAAAACTTCGGTGGCGGACAACCGTTTAGACGAAAGTCTCTTAGCTGTAGTGGTTGATATCTTTGGGCTGGAGACGCTTGTCTTCTTCCCTCTCCCTTCAGCAGGGATTTTATGAGTAGAGTTGCAAGAGACAACAGGTGGTGCCTCGTCCTCTGAGCTCGGATGTTGTAGCCTTCGGAAGTCGGACGGTCGGTCTTCTTTTACTGTCACGTTGTTGCAACAGCAGTTGATGATGACCTGGATGCAGTGACGTCAATGTGAGGACTCTTTACACATCGAGGCCCCTTCTCTTTCCTTACGCTTGTGGAGGATAGCCTCACGCAGGTCAGAGGAACCACTTTATCCGTCTGCCGTCGGGGGCTGGACTCGAGTGGTTCTGTACAACATTCCATCAGAGGCCCGTATAACGGTATGCGGAGCGCTCGGATGGTCAGAGGTCGGGACAGTCGGCTGAGCTTGCCAAGCTCGGGCCGCCTTGGACTTCTTCACTCTAGCGCGTGAGGGCACATCGTTGGAAGAGTCCAAGTGGTACTGGAGAGAATCAGACATATCTTCTTTGGAGCACAAGAAATCAGGACCATAGGAGAGGCGGTCGAAGACAGAGCCACGTGGAATAGGCATCGTGAGGCTAGAATCAACAATCTTCATGCGGCTGGCAGTCGCAGCCGCATAGGTCTTCTCCATGCGGTTGGAAATCTTGGCCGCATGAGTGTTCTCTATGCGGCTGGAAATCCTGGCCGCATGAGTATTATGCATTTGGCTAGTAGTTTTAGCCGTATGGTCATCATTCATGAGGCAGGCAACTTTGGCCGCATGAGTCTTCGCTTTGCGGCTAGAGCCCTTGTTCGATTTCTTTCTGGAGGACATAGAATTGCTCTTTGCCCCTGCAAGTACAGCATCGTAGCACTTTCCTCTGCCGGACTTGGGGACAGCAGAGTCCTCTATGGCTTGAAGTGGGGCCGTACGAGAATCGCCTTTACCGTTTTGGGTAGCAGAGAGTGCACCGTCGAGGGCCTGGGGAGGAGCAAATGATTTTGGCCTCCAATCTTTGCGAGCCTTCGTTGTGCGGGTGCGCTTCTGGACTGGGCCAGCGCTTCCTTCGGAGTGTATTTCTTCGAACGCCTGTTGGTCGAAGCGGACGACCATCTTCTATTGTGTGGAGCCAAGTTTGGCTGTATCCGATTACGTCACCAACTCCTCAACTGTGGAGAAGTTTGTCCCCAGCAGAGTCGCCATCGTGTTTGCCATAAAATATAAAAGAGCAGAACAGTTTTATGGGAGGACTGGACTTTTACTTCATGTTACAGACTCGCTTGTACAAAGAAAGCCAAGGGACGAAAATCTAGGTACAGCAGTCTAAGTACAATTGTTTATTTTAGATTCTGGGGGGTGACGATAGAGGCTCGAGAAAGCGACGGCCGCTCTGCCTTACTCCTTGGACGATCGGTATGCAGCCTTGGCTCCGGAGAAGATCTGCTTGGCGTTGAAGAAATGCTCTCTTTGCTCTCTGGCTATTCTCTCCTTGGGCTCTTTGTGTGGTCGTCTGTGTCTCCTCTCGTATGATTGTGTGATTGTCGTCCCTTCTGCAAGGGAATAGCTCCTTGCTATTTATAGGAATGGGAGGCAATCATTAGGGTTTGCCACCATTGTATTCTTGAAGTGGCGGCGGCCTGTTGATTTGTCAATCTGGGCCATTAATTTTGGATGTAATGAATCTGGGCCATTAAGGTGGATTGCACCAAATCCTATCAGCAATTAAGGCTGATTGCAACAAATCTCTATTATGATGATTTGCTGATGTCCGCAAATCTGAATGAATAAATTTAATTCATTCTCCCACGACGTGTCCCAGATTATTGGAATTTGACCCAATCTTTGATTGTAATAAATTTGGGAGATTGATTGGCTTAAGATACGTGTCCTGGGAACCACTGGGGGATCTGAGCCGCATAAGGATTGAGCCGCATAAGACCGGCTACATGTCAGGGCTGCTCCGAACCATATGATAATCTGGGCCACATAATAGGTAGTGAGCCGCATGGAGATGATCCTTACGAGCCGCATAAGGGGGACCTCTGCTTGATCCGCATAGGGCTATTTCGATCTGAACCGCATAGGGGAGCTTCGGCCTGAGCCGCATGGGGAGTCTTCACGCGAGCCGCATACGACTATCCACGTGTCAAGGCTACATGGCATTTTCTGAATCTCGGAGGATTGTGTCAGAGATCTCCTTCACTTCCCTAGGGGTCTGTCATTATGACAGAGTCATAATTACATCTCGGTGTCAGGGTTGTCAGTCGTCAAAGCTGTCAGCCGTCAGAGTAATTAATGCAGTATAGGGCGAAGGGAAGAACTGTTTGCAAGCCACGTGTCTTCTCTTTTGAGCCGTATGGAACGTCTCGAGCCGCATAGTCCCTTGCGCCGTATAAGCTCTGAGCCGCATGGGCTATCTGAGCCGCATGGGTCTCCCTGGCCACATGGATCTTTCTTTATTATTTTCGATGCTTCTACAAGAATAGGCACAATCCTTGTCTCTTTCTACAGTTGTTCCACTTGTGTCCAGACTTCTTGCAGTAGGCACAGATAGGCTCTGGTTCAGTTGGCCTCTGCTGGACAGGAGACTGGGCTGGGTATGATGATATAGGCTGGATATATGGGTACTCCTCAAACTCTGGATAGGACTGGGTACTGCTTCTCGTCCTCTTGGAGCTAGGCTCTCCTCCTGGAAGCACAGAGTCCCGCAGACGTAACAACCTCTGGTATTGCTCCCTCATGGCCTCCTCATGAACTCTCTGTGACTCCATCAACCTTTTTTTGGAAATATCCAAACACCTGGGCTGCGTCAAGTAACAAACCTCTGGGTGGTACAGTATGGAGTACAGAGGGTAGGAAAGGGCTCTCAGTCTCAGGTAAATCCGCATCTCTCTCCTGAACGACAGGAGATGAAGGAAGACTCTCTGGCGAGGCTACCACCATCTCCTCAATGGCAGGAGGTGCCACCACCCCCTGATCAGATAGAGGGATCACACAAAATAGTGTGAGGAGATAGAATGGCTAGAACTAAGCAGGAAGGAGGACTGGGTATCAAGAGAATGGATAAGATGATGCAAGATTTTACAATGAAGCTTTGGTGGAAGTTCATGACTCAAGACAGCTTATGGACCAGCTTTTTCAATCTCAAATACTGTTCGAATATTCATCCATTGGACGCAGCTATAACATCTAACGCTTCTCATGTTTGGAAGAGGCTGTTAACTGGAAGAGACTTGGCACAACAGCATATTGTGTTCATTGATGAAGCTTGGCGATGGGGTAGAACTCAATCTGGCCAGTTCACTTTGTCGTCTGCTTGGGATGTGGCTAGGATTCATAGGCCGATCCTATCAGATTTTACACACATTTGGGGTTCATGTATACCTATCAAATGGTCAATACTTTTATGGAGGATTCTGCATAACAAACTGCCAACGGATGATAATATTGTTCGACTTAGCTACAGCTTGGCCTCGAAGTGTCATTGTTGTTCCTCGAACGAGGCTGAGACTTTGGAACATCTGATGCATCATGGCGAATTGGCTAAAGGAGTATGGGGAGCAGTCCAAATAGCTTATAATGTTCGTTCTCGAGGAAGGACCTTACTTGAAAGACTTCGTGACTGGTGGAGGAAGAGAAACAAACACAGAAAAGGCATAGTTGCAGCGGCTGTTCTCTGGGTCATTTGGAAAGATCGGAACAAATGGAGATATGAAAATCACTCATATGCTATGGACAAGTTGATCGCAGAAGTTCATCGGCAAGTTGGGAAAGCTACAATCAAATGTAGACACGTTTAGTATCCTTTTGTACTGTGTTTTGGAAGCTGACTAATAAAGTTTAGTGTTCGGAAAAAAATATATATATATATATATTTTATATATATATATATATATATATATATTATATATATATATATATCGAGAGCTCTCGTTTTGGCGATCGTCTAAACCCTCGCCGTGCTCCTTTGCCCACGACTTCGGCTTGGCCTCTGGCCGGGCCGGCGTCCCACGCCTGTGGAGACTCTCGCTCCATCGGCTTTCCGTCATGGCCAAGACGTTCGTCGAGGCGGTCGTGGGGTCCCAACCTCCATCGCCCCCCTCGATCCAGATCCGTGCCCCTTCGTTCTCACGAGGGGTGCCGGTGATATCCTTCTCTGAGGAGGAGGAAACCATCCTTGCGGATCCTTTCCACTTTGCCCTCATTGGTAAGTTTTCCCACTCACATCCTTCAATGGAGGTGATTAGGAAGGCTTTCATCAACTTCAAGTTCTCTGGACCTGTTCAAGTCGGATCTTTGGATCCGAAACATAACCTTATTCGTCCACAGGTTGAAGAAGATTTCCTCCGCCTTCGCTCGAAGGACCTTTGGTTCATTACTAGGTCTCCTATGAGGTTATTTCGATGGCACAAAGATTTCTCCCCCCTGGAAGAATCTCCTCTTGCCCCGGTCTGGGTCTCCCTTCCAGGGTTGCCTGTTCAATTTTTTAACAAAAATGCCTTATTCTCTATTGCCATGGGCATTGGTAACCCTTTGAGGCTTGATCGCGCTACTGAAGAATTGACACGCCCTAGCGTGGCTCGTGTGCTTGTGGAACTAGATGCTAGTAAGGCTTCGCCTCCTATACTGACCATCCAGCTTGCTAATGGTCGAAAAATCTCCCAGAAGGTCGATTACGAATCATCTCCTCTTTACTGCAATTTTTGTAAGCATCAAGGACACGCTCGGAGTACATGCAAAGCAATACAGAAGGAGAAGCAGCCTATGAAAGATCCCCCCCCCCCCCCCGCAACGCACGCGTGATCTCATAACTTAAGCCCCTGTTGAAAAGGCGACAGGTGAATGCTCAATCCGGGCAGAAGGAGACATTCCCCCATGTATTAATGCTGAAGCCGATCCTTCAATGAATGTTCCCAACGCTGCATTAAATATTCCTCCCCCACATGTGATCCAAGCCACAGATCCCTAAGTACAAACCAATCAAGGGCCGACACCTCATTCCTCACATGTGCAGGCTACAGCCAATCCTGCAGCACAATCTACGCTAACCCCTTCTGGTGACGGCTATAACCATCAACTCAGCTCGCCGCCCGAAGTCCATGTCACTGTGACAGACATGGCCATTTCTGCCATGCCAGAGCCAAACACAGTGCCTCCTTCAACCATTATTTCTCCTACAACTCTAGATCCACCTGAACTCAATGACGCCGTCCAAGATGACCAGCTCGAAGAAGGCGAGATCAACAATCCTAACTCTTCATGGGCCCAGCAAGTCGAGGAAAAAGAAGCTCGTTCGGTCCCGACTGCGACTATAGCCGTACGTCCTACGAAAATGCCGCCACCGCCGTCTACTAGAGTGTTACGATCTGCAGCTAAGCTCCCTTCAAACCCCTCCACCTCAACCTCCTCTAATGTTTGACATCCTGTTATGGAATGTTCGGGGAATAGCTAACCCTATGACCCTTAAGAGAATCAAAACTTTAGTCCGCATGCATAAAGTTCAACTCCTTGCCGTCATTAAACCAAAAGTTTCTCCTGAGCAACTGCATTACTATCAGGTTAAGTTGGGTTTTTATATGGCGATATCCAACGACAAAGGCAATATTTGGATTTTCTGCACCAAGGAGGGACGGATTGACTTGGCCGAGTCTACGGATCAGTCGTTATCGGTCCTCTTCTCTCACACTCTTCTTCCCGGTACGTCGTTGATATCTATCGTCCCTGGCAGCAACACCAAGGAAGAAAGACGTTTGCTCTGGGACTCTCTGCTTCGACTTCCGAACCTCTTCCCTTGCCCCTGGCTGATCGGTGGCAACTTCAATGCCATCACCCGATCGGATGAAAAGTTTGGTGGGTTGCCACCTAATGAGGCGTCTATGCGAGAGTTTCAGGAATTTCAGCTTGCTGCGGGTGTTACAGAGACTCCATTCACAGGAAGTTGCTTCACGTGGATCAAGACGGACACTGGACCTGAGAGGCAGGGATCCAGATTCGATCGTGTGCTCATGGACAGGCAATGGTGGGATTGGGCCCCTATCACTTCATGTGACCAACTGAACCGCACAGAATCGGACCATGCTCCCTTACTTCTTCAGCTCCGTGCTAGGTCTGCTATCCCTAAGAAACCTTTCCGGTTCTTGTCCTTCTGGCCGGCCCATCCTTCATTCATTCCAACCGTGGCTCAGGCTTGGGGCTCTGTACATCATAACAACCCTATTACTCAACTGGGTTTACGACTCACGGCTACTAGACGGGCGCTATCGACATGGAGTCACACTACTTTTGGAGATATATTCCAGGCTATAAAACTTGCTAAGGATAGGGTGGTTGCTGCCGAGGTCGCTTTTGATGAAGATCCCTCGACTCGCACGGCTCTTCAGGAAGCGCAGGCCCATCTCAAACAAAGGATCCAGATGAGGAAGCCTACTGGAAGCAAAAGGCTCGGCTCAAATAGGATTTGCACGGGGATCGTAACACTGGGTATTTCCATTCTTGTGTATCTAACAAGCGCCGTCGTTTACATATTCATCGGCTCCAAGCTGATGATGGAACTATTGTATGTGAACTTGAAGACATACAACAAATTGCCAACTCGTATTATGAAAATTTGTTTCTTCCAAAGCCTATCATAGTGGATGACGAGTTCATGTTAGTTTTACCTAAGCTTCTCAGTGAGGAAGAGAGTGCTTCCCTGACCATCAAACCGAACATGGAGGAGGTTCATAATACTATTAAATCTATTGATCGTCACAGTGCCCCAGGGCCAGATGGGTTCTCAGGCCTCTTCTTCGTCAAGTTCTAGCAAATTATCAAAGAAGACGTCTTGGCAGCGGTTCATATGTTCTATGATGGGTTCTTCTTGCCGAAGGTTATAACCAGCACACTTCTTGTTTTGATCCCCAAGAGTAAGAATCCTACTACTATTTCTGACTATCGGCCGATTAGCTTATGTAATTTTGTCAACAAAATTTTCTCTAAGCTTCTTGCTAACCGGCTTTCTCCAATGATGACTCGCCTTATCTCTCTGGGGCAAAGCGGTTTCATTAAGGGACGAGAAAATATCGTTTTGGCGCAGGGGATGTTCAGTATGTTGGGGCACGACAATTGCGGTCGTAATGTGGCCATCAAGCTCGATATGAGCAAGGCATATGATAGGGTGAACTGGCGGTTCCTTCTATCTACTCTACGCAGTCTTGGTTTTAATGAAACCTGGATCAACATGGTCCTTCACTTAATGAATAATGTGTGGTTCTCGACCTTGATCAATGGCAGCATGTCTGGTTACTTCCAAGCTTTCAGGGGCCTCCGCCAGAGCGATCCTCTATCGCCTATGCTGTTTGTGATCGCAGCTGAATCACTGAGTCAAAATTTGCAGAAATTGGACTCAATTCCCGGATATACGCCATACTACTCTCCAAGTGGCTTCCCGAGAGTTTCTCATCTCGCTTACGCGGATGATATTTTAATTTTCTCAGGAGGCGACAGGCATTCAATTTAGATTCTTAATTCTGTCCTTCAACGTTATGAACGTGTCTCTGGGCAGCTTGTAAATGCTTCCAAATCTGCGATCTGTGTCACTTCGGACTTCCCGGAGGATAGGGCTTCGTCCCTTAGCTTAATGACTGGGTATCAGATTAAATCTTCTCCTATCACATATCTTGGTTGCCCGGTCATGACTGGAAGACGTAACTCGGCCATGTTTGAAGATCTCAAGGACAAGGTTCACAGCAGGATTGCGGGATGGCATAACAAAATACTCTCCCCTGGAGGTAAACTCATCCTCATTAAATCTGTATTATCGTCTATTCCTATTTTTTTCTTGCTACTAGTAACCCTCCTATGAGTGTCATTACTCAAATTGAAGCTATGTTTAGTGAATTCCTTTGGGGATCGAAAGATGGCAATCGTAAACATGCTTGGATTGGTTGGAATCATATAGCTAGGCCTCATGAAGAGGGCGACCTTGGGGTCAGGAGGCTCAAGGACGTGTTTGACGCCCTGACAGTAAAGCTATGTTAGAAATTGAGATCCCAGGATCTCTTATGGACGCAGTTTATGAGGATGAAGTATTTTCCTCGATGTCATCCTTCTCAAGTTTTGGCTCAATCTAATTCATCACATATATAGCATCGAATCCTAGCAGGTCGGGATCGTGATGACCGATTTCATTTGATCGAGGAAGATGAGTTTGGGCTGCACTGGCTCCCTGACACTCGTTTCACTGTATCCTCTGCTTGGACAGCTATCAGACCTAATTTCCCAGTTGATATTTGGTTCAAGAACATATGGAGTTCCTGCATCCCCTCAAAGTGGTATGTGCTTCTTTGGCACATTCTCCTTGATCGGCTTCCTACTGATGATCATGTTTAACGTTTAGGGTTTCAGCTGGCCTCAAGTTGTCACTGCTGTTCTAGTCCTATGTCTGAGACTATTCATCATATCTTCTTTGATGGGGAATTGGCTAGACACGCTTGGTGTTCTTGTCAATCGCTTCTGCGTATTCGGGGTTGGCCTTCCAGTTTGGACGATTGTTTTTCTCTGTGGTGGAGGCGAAACAACCTTCATCTTAAACAAGTTACAGTCGGGGCTATCTGCTGGGTATTAATGAGATCCAGAGACAAATTGCCAAAGCAACTGTCGCCTGCTCGCATGGGAAGAAGAAAGTATGAAGTCTTGTAAAAGGCCTAGGACTATTTTGTTATTTTGCCTCTATCTATCAATAAAGTTTCATTAAATATATATATATATATATATATATATATATATATATTTATATATATATATATATATATATATATATATAGCTATATGAACATAACATAGAGATGAAGGATTAGGTTTTCATGGCAGTTGTGAACATTAGTGTAGAGTGTCAAGTGTACATGGGTTAAAACTTGAAATGAAGGGTTCAATCATTCAGTTTAGCTCAACATTACATATTAGATCTGAAATTGAACTACACATTTGGAAGCAATGTAAAAATGTTAATATGTATTCAGTTTTCAGGATTTTGGAGAAATTCGAACATCAAAACCAACTCAATGTTTACCACAACCACAACCTAACATGTAAGAGTACGAAACCTAACATTATATACCTACACACAACAATGTATACGGCTCAAACATTACCATTTAAAACTGCAAATTAACTAATCACTTAGAATTCAGACTTAAAGGGTTAATATGTACATAGTCTCAGATTTGACAGATTCAACACAAAACTCAACCAATTTCTCTCAGAATTGAAACCCTGTATATAACATACATGTGCAGTGATGTGAACAAAACTAATAACATGAAATTTATATTAAAATATTGGGATTTGCGAACTAGTCACTGGTACTGTACTATATTAGAAATGGATTTGAGAAATTAACATCAACACATTAATATACATTTAGATATGTAGGAAATCAAGTGTAGCATGCATATGTGTCAGGCAAGCATCTGTGTCCACTATATATATATATATTCTAAGGTAATACTAGAAATAATGGCAAGAAGAAAATAATGATAAAATCTGTTCTGCTTATCTATTTAAAAGAAGGAACCATTTTGAAACCAGAGTTATAATATCAAATCTAAGTCAAGGTCTAGCAAAAATCACCGATTCATTGTATTAGGAAGAAATTTATAGCAAGAAGTTACACTAGATTTATAATAACAGATAAGCTACTCCTACTCATACTCCTACTCCTAAGTTATTTGATGATGGGGTACAATTTATACAACAGAATGGTAAGATAGAGATAATATGTTTAAAAACCTTCTCAAGATACAATCTGATAATCATATGTGTCTGTCTAAAATCATGTTACTCAGAGTCCTCGCCATGCCAGTAAGCAAGGCTGCGATAAATGATAGATTCCATAACTGGGGCACGTACCTCTACAATTATGTCATCTGAAAATCTCGCTATGTCGACTAGTATAGCTGCGAGAAATTCCAAATCTCATAACCAAGATACGTACATCCGAAGTTAGGTCTCTATGTCTCCGCCATGCCAGCTAATATGGCTGTGATAAACTACAAGTTCCATAATCAAGTAGACGTTTTACCATCCCTGTATTCCCATCAACATATGTTATCAGAAAAATATCGTAACTCAGGCCTTAAAATTCATCTCGATAGGAAAATAAAAATCAACAACGATCCAACAAAATCAAATTCAGTAACCAAGGAGTGAGAGCAACAAACAAGGGAAATGATTCAATTTGAAGTTTAAATAAGATTCTCAAGGGTCGTCCCAGGAATCTCTCAAGGAATCCTAACTGTGATTGAGTACCTTCAAAATATCCTAATCCTGCTGCAGGCTGTAATTGTCACTACCACATTTCTGTGGAAGTATTATCTGTATGGTAAGAGGGTGAAGATCTTCACAGATCACAAGAGCTTAAAGTATGTGTTCACTCAGAAGGAGTTGAACATGAGACAGCACAGATGGCTAGAGTTGATGAAGGATTTTGATATCCTACTTCAGTATCACCCAGGGAAGGCCAACGTGGTTGCTGATGTCTTGAGTAGGTATCCGACAGCCATGTGTTTGACCATGGATCGACATTTGCTTGCCGACTTGGAGAGCCTTGGGATTGAGGTGATCGTGCCCGGAGTGCAGATGCAGCTATGGGGGATGCAGATTCAGTCAGACTTGGTGGAGAGGATCAAGTCGGCACAGTTTGAGGACATTGCTCTACGGTGTCTCCAGGAGCAGGTTCGAGCAGAATTGCTGGAGGGCGAGTTTTCTCTTGCAGAGGATGGTGCCTTGAGGCACGATTCTAGGTTATGTGTGCCCAGCGGAGATCTCAGAGAGCAGGTTATGCAGGAGGCCCACAGATCTCAGTACTCTGTACACCCGGGTGCCAACAAGATGTACCGAAATCTGCGGGAGCATGTTTGGTGGTCGGGGATGAAGCGGCAGGTGGCCCGTTTCGTGGCTAGGTGTTTGGTTTGTCAGCAGGTCAAGGCAGAGAGACAGAGGCCCGGTGAATTGTTGTAGCCGCTGCCCATTCCCGAGTGGAAATGGGAGCATATCATGATGGACTTCGTTTCAGGATTACCGCGTACTCCAGGAGAAAAAGACGCAATTTGGGTCATCGTTGACAGGTTGACCAAATCGGCCCACTTCTTGCCATTCAAGGTGGGTACGTCTACAGAGAGGCTGGCGGAGTTGTATATGCGGCAGATAGTCAAGATTCACGAAGTTCCAGTCAGCATCGTCTCAGATCGGGATAGCCGTTTTACTTTCTATTTCTGGAGGAGTCTATAGACCAGCTTGGGCACTCAGCTCAAGTTTAGTACTGCATACCACCCCAGACGGACGGACAATCAGAGCGGACTATTCAGACCCTTGAGGATATGCTGCGGACGTGCGTCCTGGACTTTGGAGGTTCCTGGGAGGATCATCTTCATTTGGTGGAGTTTACCTAGAATAATAGTTTCCAGGCCAGCATTAAGATGTCACCTTTCGAGGCTTTGTACGGGCGTAGGTGCCGTACACCCTTATCTTGGGATGATGTTGGTAAGCGAGCTTTACTGGGGCCAGAGATGGTTGTTGATGCAGTCAAGAAGGTGAAGCTCATCAGGGACAGACTTCGCGTGGCGCAGGACAGACATCAGCACTGGGACGATAGCCACCGGAGGCCCTTGGAGTTTGAGGTACAGTTTAGAGTAGGATTAGATTTAGGTTTGTTTGTTTATAATTTTTGATCATGTTTGTTTATTATAATTAATTGAGACCTTGCTTGTGATTAGGTTGGAGACCAGGTTTTCTTGAGGATATATCCGACTCGTGGTACGATACGTTTTGGTGGAGGCGGGAAGCTTAGCCCGCGCTTCATCGGCCCTTTCGTTATCAGCGGGAGAGTCGGTGACGTGGCTTACAGGCTAGACTTGCCGCCTGCACTTGTGGGGGTCCACAACATATTTTATGTATCACAGTTGAGACAGTACGTGGCTGACCCTAGCCATGTGCTCGATCATTCGGAGATTGAGGTTGGTCCTTCTCTCAGCTATCCAGAGTAGCCAGTGGAGATTCTAGATCAACGGGAGAAGGTTCTGAGGAACCAGGTGATACCTTTGGTACGCGTCGCATGGAGGCATCATTCTCTAGGAGAGTCTACCTGGCAGCGGGAGGATGAGATGCGCAAGCGGTACCCCTATCTTTTTGAACCGTAAGGTATGCTTTATATCCTTCTCATCAGTTGTATTTCGTCTTTCAATTTCGAGGACAAAATTCTTTTAAGGAGGGTAGATTTGTCACTACCACATTTCTAGTATGAGGGTATTTTTGTCATTTTTAGGGTAATTTAAATTTATTAGAATTTATTAGAATTTTTGGGAATTTTTAGGAATTACTTTGGAATTGTTTGGACTAGGTTGACTTTGACTAGTGTTGACCCTTGTAGACCAACCTAGGAGCTAACCCTAGTTAGTATGAGTTTGGTTAGGATATATGACTCTAATCTAACCTAGCCTAATCTTTGGTTTGGTCATTAGAACCTAATTAGTAATAGAAATTAGAAAGTCATAAGCCATGGCTTATGATTTAGAGTCCTTATTAATCAAATCAAACCATAGCCTATGTAACTTGGCCCAAAGCCCAAAAATTAACCAAACCCTAAACCCTAGGAATGATGGCCGGCCACCCTATCTACATTGGGATCACCACCCTATTTATACTCTCCTAAAATCTAGGGTTGCCTCCTTCTTAGGAAAGCTCAAGTTAGAAAAACAAGGTTTGTTCCAATTCAATAAATTTCTAAAATTCCATTCCTCTTCCTTTTCCATTCAAATCTTTTCCTTTAGGTTCTAATCTACCTATTCTTGCTGTCATTAATGTTCCATTTCAGTTTGAGGTGATTTTAGTGGATTGGGACATCAAGAGGAGAGCTATTGAAAGAGGGGTTTTCTTGAGAAGTTCAAGCTTAGGTAACTTTCTCTACACTCCATAAAATTTCAATTTGTCTTGATCATTAGGGAGTCCTAGGAGTCCCCTAAGTATCAGTATAGGTTTTGTGTCGGGTATCCTAGGTTTCGTGTCCGTTCTGGACACGTATCAGAGCTAGGGTTGAGTGTTTGACGAAATGCCCCAAAGGGCATTTCGATCTCGTTTCTGCATTATTTTTAAATAGGAAAATTTGTTTTATCATTGCTTATTGATTGTTCATCTTCTATGGTGATTTTAGAGTCTGTTTGTGTCAGATTTGTGGAGTGGACACGCGCATGCACATGCTCGCGCGCGTGCTACAGTGTTCTCCTGCTACTCGGGGGCTCTACAGGACACGACACAGGGTTTCAGGACACAAAATTCAAGGAAGACCTAGGGGCAATGTCTGTCAAAACATTCTCCAAGTTTTATTAGGTTTCGTTTGGTATCGAAAGAGTTCTCTCGATGTCCATGGTCGACTGGACTGTGTACTGTCAATCCAGTTTGGACTGTGCTAGGTTCTTGTGGGTTGGACACGTTTGTGTCGGGTTTCTGGACACGAAATGAAGGGTATGACACTGGTACACACTAATTACCATTTACCAACCTAATTTATATTGTTTAATTGTGATTTCGATTGTCTATTGGGAAATTCCCATATGTTCTGATACTGTGAGTATCAGTAAAATTTCTCACTGTTTAATTTCCAATTTGATTCTCGATAATGTTTAATATGATATATTATGTTATGGTTATTTTCACTATACTTTAAAACCATGTTAGGATATAGGATCTCATGTGTTGTGTTTAAATGATAGCAAGGTTTTCGAGTTGTTTTAAGGGCCTGTCATTGTTGGAACCTGTGGTTTGTGAGATACTCACTTGACACTATTGAAACCTGAGAATTTCAGTTAAATGTTTAACTGTTGGTTGTTTTTTCATATGAGTTGAACTGAGTTTTGGGTTCCATGACTGAAACCTGAATCTATCACCTAACAAATTGATGATTGATTTTCCTTTTCTTCTAAATTCCTGAAATGGCAGGTATTCACTGTTTCTGAGTTTTGAGTCATGCTCTTCAAATCTGAAATCTGAGTTTGGTATAGACTAAAACCTGTGATGTGAAGAATAGGTTTAACAAATTATTGTAGGACTGAAATCTGAGAATAGGGTCCATATACAAGGTAATGTAGTTGGTTTGTGTTGGAGCATGAATACTTGATTGGGTTTGTTGATAGTTCAACTGGGAATTGGTTTTTGTGGCTGAACCTGGGATAGTTGGGGCTCCCTCTCACAGTTCCTGTGCACTGTTTTCAGTCACACCCTGTTCTCACACACACACACACTTTTCTCTCTCTATTTACTGTTTTTATTCCTGCACACAACTGAACACTCCCTCTCACCTAAACACTGCACATGGTCATACACTTTTGATTTCAGAATTCTTTCACACCATATCACTCTATACACACACACACATTTACTTTCTCTCTATCTTGCTTATACCTACTATATAATATATTATAATATGTAATGTATTCATATAATATAATATGTGTATATATATATATATATATATATATATATATATATATATATATATATATATATATATATATATATTTATATATATATATATATATATATTAGGGTTGTGTATCTTTTTGGGTATCTAGTATGGATACCTACTTGAATGTATGGGTTGTATTGGTTTATACACATAAACATCATGTACATACAACTTGTGTGAACTATATATGTGTATTACATATATAGGTGTGTATGGTTAGATTTGCTATATATATATATATATATATATATATATATATATATATATATATATATATATATATAGAGAGAGTGTAGGCCTAGGTGCAATATAGGTTTGTGTGATGTTGGTCTGATTTGTGTTGTATAGGTTGTGTATGGACTTGGTGTACTAGCATAGGCTAGTTTAGCCTAGATTAGACTTGGTTGACCTAGTTGACTTCTAGGGTTGACCAGAGTTGACCAAGAGTTGACTTTGGCCTAGATTGACCTAGAATCATGTAGAATGCATAGTAGAACTCCATAATTCTATTTTAGACTTATTGTGACTTGTGCTGTTCTGATTAGGAGCCAGACACCACTCCTCGGACAGTACTTTCATATTGGACACTCAGATACCAGGCGAGTACATTCTTTGATCATTTCATATCTTGCTTAGAATTATTCCCTGCATTAGATTACTTTACTTGTACTGTCACATTGGTCATACGGATTGGTACTATATGGATCCCTTCTTGAAATGTTATCCTTAGGGAGCATCGGGTACTCTATGTTCTGTGCGTTTCACTTACATGGCGTATCACTATGCTTCGTTGGTTCTTCGATCACTTGTGACATATACTCTTATGATCACAGAGTCTTCCTGGAATCCTTATCCCATTTATGGGTCTACTATGTACCACCCTTCGGGGGCTTACCACCCTTCAGGTGCTTATCACCCTTCGGGGGCCTTACATTGTATCATAACATAACCTGGTTGGATCCTTGTGTATTGATTGGGGGTATGGGGGAGTAGAAGTGGTCATGTGAATAATACACCAGTAGTGTAGCATCAGAATCATTCTATAGTGTAGCATCAGAATCATCCCATGCCATTTACATGTCCATGTTGTACTCTGACTCACTAGCCACATGTTAGCTCTTTATTTATAGTAGATATTTCTATTACAGTTTTCTCTCTCTGTTTACAAACTGTACTTCTTTTAGTACTCGTATCTTACTCTACTGCATGTTTATATTTTCTAACCTGCTATGAACTGTTGAGATATATTGTGCTTGCTCCTGTCCTGACTGGACCTGTTGAAAATATTACAGAGGACGAGGAGGAGGCTGGTCTGGATACTTACTACGGGGCAGCCTTAGATGACACCTGCGAGCTGGACCCTCAGGAGGACCCAGCTCTAGTTGAGGATATCACCCCGATTGCCTAGACTGGATTAGTTAGGCTTATCTTCTTTTATGTAGTCTGAGGCATGTTTTAGTTAGACTTTATTTGGAGTTCAGAGTTGTATATATTCTTTCATTTTGTATCTGAGACCATGTACTTCTGGATATTGCTGGGATTATCTTAGACTACTTTTCATCTATTTATTTCCTTGAGTTCTATTTTATATCGTGCTATCTCTTCCTTAGTTGTGATTGAGTTTTACTGCTATGGCACCCCCATTCGGGGAGTATAAACTGTTAGATATATATTGTTAGATGTATGTTGACCTAGGACAGCGTTCTACCGTCGACACTACGGCGTAGGCTGGACGTTGTTACGTTCTCGTACCCTCACAGTGGGTACGGATCGTGACAGTAATGATACTCTAGTTCGAATACCACTACATAAACTCGACCTGCATGGGCCACCACTAAAAATGTGTTACGACCAGCACCCACTGTGAGGGTACGAGAACGTAACAACGCCCAGCCTACGCCGCAGTGTCGGCGGTAGAAAGCTGTCCTAGTCTCAATGCATCTAACAGTATAAGGCTAAACAGTTTATACTCCCCGAGTGGGGGTGACATAGCAGAAAGTAAACTCAATCACAACTAAGAAAGAAGAAGCACGATATGATAAAGAACTCAAGGAAAATACAGATGATCAAATAGTCTAAGATAACATCTCAGCAGATATCCAGAGTACAAGGTCTCAGCTACTGAATATGAAAGAATATATGCAACCCAATCTCAAAGACAGAAATAAAGTCTAACTACTAGTCTCAAGACAACATAAGTAAGATAAGCCTAACTAAGCTAGTCAAGACAGTAGGGTAAAGTCGTCAGCTAGAGCTGTCCCGTAGAAGGTATCCACACAGGCCTCCTCCTCGTCCTCTGTAATATTTTCAACAGGTCCAGTCAGGACAGGAGCGAGCACAATATATCTCAACAGTTTATAGCAGGTTAGAAAATATAACCATGCAGTAAAGTAAGATATAGATACTGAAGAAATGCAGTATGTAAACAGAGAGAGAGCTATAATAGAAATATCTACTATAAGTAAAGAACTAACAGTGGCTAGTGAGTCAGAGTATAATATAGACATGTAAATGGCATAGGATGATTCTGATAAGACACTACGGAATGATTCTGATGAGATACTACTTGGGTGTTATTCACATGTCTACTTCTACTCCCCCGTACCCCCAATTAATACACAAGGATCCAACCAGGTTATGTTATGATTCCATGTAACAGCCCCCAAAGGGTGGTACATAGTAGTCCTATAAATGAGGATTCTAGGAAACCCAATAAATGGGATAAGGATTCAAGAAAAACTCTGTGATCATAAGAGTATATGTCACAAGTGATCAAAGAACCAAAGAAGCATAGTGATACGTCATGTAAGTGAAACGCACAGAACATAGAGTACCTGTTGCTCCCTGAAGGGATAACATCTCAAGAAGGAATCTATATTGTACTAATCCGTGTGACCAGCGTGACAGTATCAAGTAAAGTAATTTAATACAGGAAAATAATTCTAAGCAGGATATGAAATGATCAGAGAATGTACTCGCCAGGTATCAGAGTGTCCAACATGAAAGTACTGTCCGAGGAGTGGTGTCTGGCTCCTAATCAGAACAGCACCAGTCACAACAAGTCTAAAATGGTAAAATAAAGTTCTACTATGCACTCTACATGAGTCTAGGTCAATCTAGGCCAAAGTCAACTCTTGGTCAACTCTGGTCAACCCTAGAAGTCAAACTAGGTCAACCAAGTCAAACCTAAGTCAAACTAGTCTACACTAGTCTAGCAAGTCTATTCTAGGTCTGATAAGACTACATAAGTCTAACTAGACTCTAAACTGACACACAGATACACCCATAGGCTAAGAGCCTAGGCCATAGGCTATTAGGCAATACCATGCCTAACCAACCTACAAATTACCTATACACAAGTCAAATCATTAATCTAAAATGATACCCTTATAGATATATTTACAATCTAATATAAGAATACACATATTGATATATAGGCTCCTATGCATATCACATATACAATATCTATACCCATATTACTATAATATGGTACACATATTAGCATATAGGAATACCTACCATATACATAAATTATCTATATATACATTTCACATATATATATATATATATATATATATATATATATATATATATATATATATATATATATATATATATATATATGTGACATACTTGAGTTCACTCTCTCACATACCCATGACACACACACACATTCATTTCCCATTTCCCATGTATATATACATATATATATATATATATATATATATATATATATATATATATATATATATATATATATATATACATGGGAAATGGGAAATGAATGTGTGTGTGTGTCATGGGTATGTGAGAGAGTGAACTCAAGTGTGTTAGTGAAAACATGAGGGTGTATGTGCTAGTGAGGATGTGTGTGTGAGAGTGTGTGAAGAGTTATACATAGGTGTGTGTGTTAGGAAATCGTGGCAGTGGTGTGGGTGAGTGTCACATAGTGTCAAGTGGGCATGAGTATTGGAAAGACATGTGAGTGTGAGAGGTGAGTGAAACAGTGTGTTAGTGAAGACATGAGGGTTGTGTGACAACTGAAAACAGTGTGCAATACAAGAAATCAGTTCATTGGATAAAACAGTGAAGCATTAACATTGTAAAATCTAAAAGTTGAACACACTAGGACAGTGAAGTGCTCAGGGATATAAACCTGTGCATGCAAGAATTAGGAATCAGTCTAAAACAATTGAACTAACCAGTCATGAAGAAATCTGGAATTCTAAAACAGTATGACAGTTGCAAGGAATCTGTAAAAACAGTGAACAATGCAATATTCATTTCAGTTCGGATTTAGAGGCTATAATCTCAGGTTTAAAACATTGGAATCATTTTACAGTTCAGTTCTCAACAAAACCCCAAAATCAGTTCACAAATTCAGTTTAAGACAGTCCCTAAAATCCAGTTTTAAGTCTACACTTTCATTCTCAGATGTATGAGCCAAATCACATCCAAACAACCCCAAATTTGACACACAAATAGGAATCATATAGGTGTACACATTAGAGTTTAAATCATACTAATTAACAGTGAAAAAATAGATCAAAATCGATGCTAAAATTCATACAAAAAAATCTGGAAACAGTGAAGAAATGGGGGCTGATATTATAGGTATCAATAATTTGGGTATTTGTGAAATGATCAACAAAATTAAACTAAAATGCTAAACTCTTGGTTGGTAAAGAAGGTACATATAGTGTACGTGTCATACCATGTGTTTGTGTCCAAGCACGAGGACACAAACGTGTCCAAACAAATTAAAATACAAAAACAGTGCAAAACAGGCCAATCATCGTGCACGTGTTGACTGTGTTCGTGGACACGACATGACAAGAATTAAGACACGTGCTCGTGCACACGTGTACGCCCACACTAGGGCTACACACTCGTGTCAACACGAGGTGTCCTACGCTGTGTCTAGACACAACACGAAGGCCGTATCGGTGACACTAAAACCCGACTGAACCTGTCAGTCCCGACCAGTACAGAGCCTCGTGCTCACTCGACACGACATGGGGACACGTGAGACTTGACACACGTGGTGCCATTCATTGCCCCTAGTGTGTGTCGAATTACGTGTGTTCTTGTGCTGTATCCGAAGAGCAAAAGCCCCCGAGTGGCAGGACACGCGCACTGCCTCGCGCGCGCGCGCACCCGCGTGTGCAAGTGTCGAATCTGACACGATACGACACAGAGACACCCCCAGACAATAAGAAATGCATAAGCAACACCAAAATACAAATTCCTATTCATTTAGTTTCTAAAAATTAGATCGAAATGCCCATTGGGGCATTTCATCAAACACATGCAATATGACACTAATATGTGTCCAAATAGGACACGAATTGGATACGAAATTTAGGGTTTCCTATTCCTATAGTTAGGTTAGGCCTAGGGCTCCCTAGATATGCAATAAAATTAGGATTTCATGGTGTAGATTGAAAGTTACCTCTATGTATCAAAATCCCCAAAAAGCTCTAAAGAGAGGTGTTCCTCTTGATGGTCAAACTTCTCCAAATTGATTTGAATCTGAGAAACATGTAACAACAGTAAGAACACTTCATTTAAAACCCATTGCAATTTGTTTGAGGGAAAATGGAGCTAAAATAGAATTTCTAGGGATTTTAGAAGTTGAGAATAGGGCTGCAAACGAGCCAAGCCGAGCCAAGCTTTTGTAAGCTTGAGCTTGGCTTGACTAGAATTAACCGAGCTCAAGCTCGAGCTCGAGCTTGATAAATTTTTTATTTTGGAGCTTGAGCTTGGCTCGAGCTTGTTTATATTAAGCTTGAGCTTGACTTGGTTTGAGCTCGAGCTTGGCTTGATAAGCAAGCTTGATTCAAGCTTGATAAACAAGCTTGATAAGCTCAAAATAAAGCTTGTTAAGCTTGTTTTCAAGCTCGTTCAACTTTATTTCAAGCTCATTAAGCTTGATTTCAAGCTTAACGAACTCGATTACAATTTAGTTATGTTTGAATTCAAGTACCTGTAATATTAACAATTTATTTATAAAAATTTAATTAAAAAAGTTCCTTAATTTCAATTATTAAAGGACATATAAATGTATAATGCACACAAATACATATATTTAGAATTCAACAAAGTACAAACGAGCTTCTAAACAAGCTCCTAAACGAGCTTCTAAACGAGTCAGCTCGCAAGCTCATCAACGAGCCAGCTCGCGAGCTCAAACGAGTCGAGTACTTCTAAGCTTGAGCTTGGCTCGTTTATTAAACGAGCTCGAAAATGAAGCTTGAGCTCAGCTTGTTTACTATACGAACCGAGCTCAAACGAGCTTTTATCGAGCCGTGCTTCGAGCAGCTCGCAAATGGCTTGGCTCATTTGCAGCCCTAGTTGAGAAAATACCTCTTTCTAAAGCTTGTTCTTCCTTAGAGGCTAGCCCTAATTTCTAGGAGAATATTTATAAGGGGGAATCCCTAGGATGGGTTAAGTGGCTGGACAATAATGTTATGGTTAGGGTTGGGCATTTGGCTAATGGGCTTTGGGCTTAGTCATAAAACAATGTCTCAAAAATCACAAGTCATGACTTGTGATCAAAATCTTTCTTTTCTAATCTCTATATTCCTAATTGATTTCACTAACTAGAGTATGGTTAACTTAACTTAACCTAGGGTCTCCTATCTAGCCAAGTCCAACTCAACTAGGGTTAGGTCACAAAGTCAAAGCTAGTCAAAGTCAACCTAGTCAACCCTCACTCAAACAATTCCAAAATAATTTCTAAAAATTCCCATAAATTCAAATAAATTAAAATAAAATCAAATAACCCCAAAAAGAACAAAAATACCCTCAACTAGAAATGGTAAACAAAATACCCTAATCATAAGGCTAGGCTCTAGGTCAACCAGTCTCCAAGGTTACACTATCAAAACACCAAAATCATAAGTCATGATTTAAAATAGTTTTAAATGATTAAATATCACTAAAAATTATATCATGATTTAAATATCATTATTAAAAGACTAAAATTATAAAATTTTAAAATTACCCTCTTCGGGAAAACTGGGTGTTACACCCTTAGGGTCTGTTCTTAAAGCACCATCGAAGAACATTCGTCAGACGGGATTATCTGAGACCGCATTCGAATCTAGGACTTCATCAAGAATGTCATCATAAAGCTTTGACATTTTCGGTAAAAGATGTCGCCAAGAAGTAGGCCAATGCTTAATCCTTAACCGCCTTTTGTGGGATGAACACCATGTCATAAGGCGTCAGAAGGATTGCCTATGGGGCTAACTATGAGTTTATCATCCCTAGCTTGGTCATAAGGACTCTGAGGGGATTGACTCTGGAGATAACGTAAATTTTCTTCCAAACCACATAATGTCACGTCTTTTGGATGACAAAAACTAGAGTGAGACACTCCTTCTCAACAGGATTATACCGATATTCGACACCAATTATGGTCCAGTTCAGATAGTAAATTGACTGTTCGTGGCCTTCGTTGCTTTTATTGGCTAACAAAGCGCCCAGAGAATGGTTCATAGCTCGAACGTACAGTAGAAAGGGCCTTCCCATGACTGGTATAACCAGGACTGGGGGACTGGTGAGATATTTTTTGATGTTGTCGAACGCGTGCTGGCATTCTTCGGTCCAGACATAAGAAACACCTTTCTTTATTAGCTTGGTGAACGGTTGACATCACCTAGAGAGATTTGCTATGAATCTTCTGATATATGCCAAGCATTATTGTAGGCCCCGAGCTCACAGAGATTCTTCGGGGGAGCCATGTCTAGAATGGCCTTGGTCTTTTCAGGGTCAATGTTAATACCCTTGGCTGTGATGATGAAGCCCAAGAACTTGCTGCTGGAAACCCCCAAGAAAGACTTAGCCGGGTTCATCTTTAGCTGATGTGTCCGCATTAAGTCAAAAATCGTCCTCAAGTCATCCAGATGGTTGGCTTTTCTCCGACTATTAACGACAATGTCATAAACATAACATTACACCATTTTTTGGAGGTGCTTGCAAAATATGGTGCTCATAGCCCGCTGATATATTGCTCAAGCATTCTTCAAACCGACAGGCATCACTGCATAACAGTAGATTCCTTTTGGTTTCTGGATTGAAGTATGATTTTCGTCTTCAAGAAATATTTTCATCTGGTTGTAGCCCAAAAATCCGTCCTTGAGGGACATACGTTTGAAGCCATAAGTATTGTCGATCATCACGTCGGTGATCAAAAGGGGAAACTCGTCTTTAAATAGGCCGAGTTGAGATCCCTAAAGTCTATGTAGACTAGAATCTTCCCATTCTCCTTAGTGACGGGAACGATGTTGGCCACCCAATCTGGATGTTATTCCTCGCGAATGAAGCCACTGCCTATGAGTTTGTCGACTACTTTCTCGATGGCATCCATGATGTTGGGACAACAGTATTGTTACTATTTAACAGGTTTAGCATTGGTCAGAATATTAAGTCGGTATATTGTGACTTGCGGATCTAAACCTGGCATGTCTTCATAGCTCCAAGCGAAGACATCGATGTACTCTTAGATAAGTTGTATCAGAGATTCTATGTCTTCTCCAGTCTGGATTTTGCTAATAAAGATGGGTTTAGGTGAAGCATCATCTCCTAGGTCGACTTGAATGACTTCATTCTCGGAAGAAGGATCTCGTTGTTCAAAATGCCACTCCTACTGGGATCTTAGGTGTTCAACCCATTTCATCCTTAAAGAATTTCAGCATCTGGTCTTCATCATTGACTGCTAATAGCTTTTTGAAGACCTGGCCTATACTGGTATCGGAGTCCCAGGTTGATCAGAGGAGTGAGAGTACACCATGACCTTTGGCTCCGAACTCTCCAAAGTTGTCGTAGGAGTAACATAACCCAATCTTCGGCGAGTGCGCTGGTAGTAATTTTGAGACTTTTCCTTTGGAACATGAAGTCGTAAAGGGAGGCATTGGCCTTTACCATAATTCAGACCTCTGCCACTGGTCAAGTCATAGCCCATCTTCTAGATAAGGTGTTTGGCGTGAGCGGTATAATAGTAGAGCTGCATCTTATTTTTATCGGGTTACGGTTCTATGGAGTAAGTCTTTGTTCAACCCAACCGAAGATGATGGATTTCTCATCTTTCTTCTTTGTTGAAACCAGGAAGTAAGCATCTCAAAAGAGACAAGTCGGCTGACAAGATTAGCGGTTGTCACTTGTGTTAGCAATTGTCACTAGTGTTCCAGTGTGCACTAATTCAAAGATAACTTTCTGTTAATAAAATGTAAAATTTTATCCCGAGGAATTACATCATATAAAGAGTGGGCATCAGCATTGGCGCACATGTAGTCCCCTAACTCCTCATCAATAAGAACCGGGACTACCATGGGAGAAGGCGGAGGAGGTCTCCGCTTCAGTTTGACAACCAACGGAGCTGGAGCCGGAGATTCTTACAGCCTTAGGGCTGTCTCTAGGCCTCTTCGGGGGAGCTCTATCCGAATGAGCTCCTGCAGACTAACGGCTGAAGCCGTCGGAGATGAGTAAGCCGGAGCCTTTCCTCGAAGCTTGATGATGAAAGGCACTGATGTTGGAGGGCTTCCCCTTTAGCAGAACCCTCAGTGGTTCTTCAGCGACCGTTGTTCTCCCAGATGTAGTCTCTACCTCATCATCTACATTATTGGCATCATCGTTCCAGGGGACAGATTTGTACAGATCTGCGTCAGTACAATATGCTTCGAGTCCTCGAAATGGGTCGATGTCAGCGAACTCCGTCTTGATGGTCCCATTGCTGTCCATATATTTTATTGATGATGAGTGGAGGGTACGATCAAGTACTCAAAAATCCTTGGTCGACCCAACATCATATTATAGTTTATGTCTGTATCAATGACATAACAAGTCACATCCGTCTGGAGATCTCCTATATGGCATTTCAGACGAATCTTGCCCAAGGGCACACTCTTTTTCGCATTGAAACCGCTAATTGTAGTGTTTGACGTGGTCAACCGATGCATTAGAATCTTTAAGGTTTGGAGTAAACTGTATAGAATTATGCTGTGGGAGGAGCCATGGTCGATGTGGCACGATCGACTTTAATGGCACCAATATACCCTGTATAATATATGAGTCTATTGTGCCAGTTGTTCTTCAGCAACATATCATGTTGAGTGAAGGTGATGTTAGAAATCACCTCAATCATATTATGGCAATATGGGCACGTGACAAGATCCTCCTTGGGCAGTTACACCTGGGCGAGGAATGAATCAGCATCCTAGAAAGCCTCGTTGAGGGCATCCTATGTCTCTTTGGAGAGACGGAGAAGCTCGAAGAGCGATAGTCTGGATGGAGTATTGGCAAGTTGTGCCAATATATCGAAGTTGTAGGGCTTGATTGGCCCCACTGGTAAGTTTTTCCTTAGAGGTTTGTCAAAGCGAACCTCATTCTGCTTCTGCTTCTCTGCTGCAGGAGTTTGAGATGGGCCTGCTTTCGATGTATCAGGTGCAGTGGCACCAGCAGGCAGAGGTATCTCCTCTTCCAGGGCCTGGTTATCTTCTTGCTGGTGAGCCAAGCGAGTGGTAACCAGAGCGTTGTCGGTTGATATCGAAATCGTACGACACGACTTGATTTTCTTTTCCTTAACAGAGCACGCTGCTGTTTGCCATGAAATATAAAAGAGCAGAACAGTTTTATGGGAGGACTGGACTTTTACTTCACGTTACAAACTCGCTTGTACAAAGAAAGCCTAGGGACGAAAACCTAGGTACAGCAATCTCTAAGTACAATTGTTTATTTTTGATTCTGGGGGGTGACGATAGAGGCTCGGGAAAGCGACAGCAGCTCTGCCTTACTCCTTGGACGATCGGACGTAGCCTTGGCTCTTGTGACGAGATGCTTGGCGTTGACGAAGAAATGCTCTTCTTGCTCTCCTCGTATTGCTCTTCTGGCTTCTCTCTCTGGATTGATCGCTGTGTATTTTTCTCTCTAATTATTGGGGAGCATCCTTTTACAAGGGAATGGCACCTTGCTATTTATAATAGTGAGGGGCATCATTAGGGTTGGCAATGATTGCCCATTCTCTAAGTGGCGGCGGCCTGGTAAGTGATCAATCTGGGCCATTAATCTTGAACGTGAAGGATCTGGGCCCTTAATGAAGATTATGCCATATCACGTCAGTAATTAATGTTGATTGCAATAAATCCCCATGATGATTTACTGATGTCCGCAAATCTAAATGAATCAATTTAATTCATTCTCCTGCCACGTGTCCCAAATTATTGGGATCTGATCCAAGATTTGATTATCTTTAGGACACGTGTCCTGTCATCATTGCTAAGCCGCATGAGGAGCGTTCATATTTGGGCCGCATGAAGGTCGTCATGACCGAGACCATGAATAGTCTCTATACTCGAACCGCATGAAGGTTGTCATGACCGAGCCGCATGAATATGTTCATGACCGCGCCGTATGGGGGTCTTCATGGCCGAGCCGCATGGGGGTCTTCATGCCCGAGCCGCATGAGAGTCTTCATAACCGAGCCGCATGGGTTTCTTCATGGCCGAGCTGCATGGGGGACCTTCATGATTGAACCGCATAGGTTTCTCTGTACTTGCCGCTGAACTCGTCTAGTCTAGCCGCATAAACTTGCCTCGAAGCTGCTGAAGATTTTCTCCAGTTCCCTAGGAAGATAGTGCTCTTGTGTCAGTCATTATGACTACTTTACGTCAGGGCTGTCAGCTGTCAGCCGTCAGAGCATTAATTTTTGTGAATGACACTGGGTACAGCTGTTCTGAAAAGACATGTGGCTTCCCTCTGCGGACCGCATGGAGTCCACTCGAGATGCTTATGTGTTTGAGCCGCATGGGACTCTTGAGCCGCATGCGTCTCCTTGGCCGCGTGGATCATTTTTCTCTTTTTTTTATGCTTCTACAAACCCCCTTCAAAGTTTTCAATTTACAAAATTGAAATACTTTGAATAAGAAGCATGGTTATGCCAGAGCCGCATGGATGTATTCTGTCCTAGCCGCATAGACTTGTCCAGCCGCATGATTACCTCAACCGCATAACTCTCTAAGCCGAATGGGCTTTTTGGCCGCATGAGCTTCTTGCCACGTCTTCCTGCCACGTGTGCAAATCTTTTGTAAATATTCTGCATTTAATGCTCTTGATTCGTTGTCAGATTTTAATAGCCGCTTTTTTGGGCCAGGATCCCAAGAGTCAGGCTATTATTCAGCCATTTTGCTCGATGACCGAAGAGTCGATCATCATGTTGCACGCGGATCGAGGCGTTCCTTCTTTGTCTATAAATAGGAATACTCTTGTCTGGGAAATCTTCTTTCTCTGCTCTCTTCGATCGTTGTTCTAACCCTTCTCCTCCCAAGCACCTATGGCTCCCAAGAAGGTTGCTGCGTCGAAGGCTGCAAAGGGCAAGACGGTCGCTTCTGCGACTGTGGCGATGAACGTGGCCACTCCTCTGCCGGCCGCTGTTACTCTGTTCATCCCGACGTTCATCCACCTATTGCTGGTAAGGGCATTGCCTTAGAACCCTAACTGCCATGGCTCTGCTGCATAATTTATGCACAAGCCGCATGTACAAGATTCGTCGATATGACCGCATAAGCACTTCGCCCAGGGGCCGCATGGGCTTGTCATACTCGATCTGAACCGCATATATATTTTCGGTTTGGGCCGCATGAGCGTAGTTCACTTTTGAACCGCATAAGCTCATCTGCTTGTAGCCGCATGAGTCTGTCTGTTCAGGGCCGTAGTCCGTGTGGACTTTGAACCGCATAGTCTCACCTGAATCTGAGCTGCATCAGCGCCTAGGTTCGTCTGTTGAGTCCATGTGAACCTTGGACCGTATAGGCCCTTCTGAACCCAAATTGCAGAAGCTTCATAAGCTCATCTGAACTTGATTTGTATGGACTCGTCTGACTCTGAGCCGCATGAGGCTATGATGAACAGAATCGCATGGACTCATCTGGTTCTGAGCCGCATAAGGCTGTGACGACCCGAGCCGCATAGACTCAAATGATCTTTCAAACTCTTCTTTGTTTTGACTATCTTCTAATCTTATTTCTTTCGTCTCTCTTCAGTGAATCTGCCAGTAAATCCTACGAGGAAACTTCTGGTTGGCTCGAATCAACTTGCCATAGATGTGCGACGGGACGATTTAGTTCGTCAAGTGTCAGAGCAGCTCCTTGTTAATGAGCCTTTGGAGCAACTAATGTTATCAGGGTTCAATCTTTCCAATTCCTTAGTGACATGATGAGCTCCGGAAGCTAAATGGGAAGTATCTGAGGCCGGTCTTCCTCTTTGGGGATGCATTGATCATAAAAAACTCTCGAGTGCTGGATATTTTCGAGAGTTGGATTTTAATCTGGACGGGATGCCGATTCATATCCCCATTATGAAGCGTCATTTTCCTCTTGCGTGGTTCAACATGATCTTGTTGGACAGGCAGATGACAGACCCCCTCACTCCAACCAGACCGGGGATTTTGTGGGTAACATCTGTTACATAAAACTACTGGGTCAGTACGCGCGATCAAGGATCCGGCCAGTCGATCTGTGATGGGGTTAGCTCCGGGTACCTTCATCAACACACCCGGTCCTAATTCTCATTTTCTCAGGCTGATACTTCTGACCAGCTTGCTCGAAAAGGGTCCTATCCTGTTGGCAGATTGGCACTGTTGGGCTGGTTACACCCCATTCCCTCGTGGGCTAACTGACCTCGTGGATTCTGTGGAAATACGAGATGTTTTTGCGAAAGTCAATCTTTATGATGCGATCCGGGGTACCAGCCATGGATTTCCCATTAATAAGCCGTTATTCATGCCCTTCTGGAGATGTATAACCATCGGACAAGGACTTTCTTCACACTTGTTGGGGAGTTGGGGCTCACTCTCCATGAGATGTATGCTGTCTCCAAGCTTTCCTGGGGAGACGAGCCCTTCGAAGCGTACACTCCAACAAATGAGGAGTTCCAGGATCTAGATCGACGATTCCCAGGCTTCGTCGCTGTGTACCAAGAACTGTTATGTCACCATAGTACCTGTCACCAAACGGTTATCAAGAAAAATGATAGCTCGGAAGGGGACACTCCCCATACCAACTCTTGGGTCTCCTATCTTTTTAAATTCAGTGCTGCTAGCCGAGTTACTTCCCGAGATCGTCAAACTCCTAGGAAAGTAGAAGGCTTGGTGTGGACTGCTAGGAGGTCGAAGTCTAAGGGTGACAAGTTTGGGAGCCAGATTGACTCCTTCAGCTATTTTTATTATGGTACTCGGCGGCTGTCAGAGAAGGCACTCTTGGCAGGTTTTTTTAATGGTGTAGTTGCGTAATTATGTGGTCTCGGAAGGGGCAGGTTCCATCGAGAGAATCGGCCGTCACTTTATTCTTCCCGCCGTAAAGTTGGCCTTTGGGGTCAGGCTGGCTCTTCTTCCCGCTATGGTGTACAGCATTCATCATGGTCTCCGCACCTTCTCGTCCAAGGTCATCGCTCGTGACGTGATGATGGACTTTGATCGTATAGAGCTGCCTTATCATTACCTACTGGGGTGGCTGTTGTTGCATTATCGGTCTTTGATGAGGCTTGGGACGGGAGACGGCGTTACGGACGATGACGCTTTTCTTTTCAGGTATCGCCATCAGCCTTGGGAATATAGTACCATGCCGGCGTGTCGGAGGATACTGGCGAGGGTGGACGGATATGATTTCTTCGTGTCCGTTCCCCGTTTTATCGACCAGGAAGTGAGGAGTGTCCATGTTGATCGCATTGGATCTCCTCATTTCTTACCTGAGAAGATGCTTTTCTGGTTGCGTAACATTCGCCCGGCGCATTTAGTTTATCGCAACCGCAACACTGTGTACCTGGAGCCCTACTTGCCCAGTAGCTTTGCCCGTCAATTTGGGTACAGTCAACTATTCCTTAGGCATCCCAGTTCCTGCCTGGGATTTGAAGGTAGCATCCTTGATGGTATTAGGGCATGGAGCTACTATGACACTTGTCATACTCGAACTAGTTTTTTCGGTTCCTGCAGCAAACGTGCTGGAGGAAATCGTACATATGGCGGCCTTATACCATGTTACGGCCAACCACCCTCATGTTGATTTTGACCCGAGGACTAGCTTTATCGTGGGCACTCGTTTGGCGGAGAGGGCTACAGTGTCGAAGGCAAAGAAGAAAGCGGCGAATAGGGTTCCCGTGCCTGATTTTGAGTCCTTTGACACAGTTGAGGGAAGCAACGAACGGGACGACGAGGACTCTCTCTCTTCTGATAGCGGAGCAGCGGCGGATCAACCGCCCATCATGGTAGATGAGATGATGACGGATCAACCGTCGGTCGTATTAGATGAGGTGGTAGATCAGTTGCCACCTGTATCAGAGGGGGTGAGGGTAGAACCACCGCCTGCTGTGTCTGGTCCCTTGCGTAAGCGAGGCAGGCATGAGTCTGCTGACGGAGGAGTAGCCTTTTCTGTAAAGAGCTGCGGTCAGACCTCGTAGGCTACTTATACGGAGAGGGGTGAGGATGCTGACGATGCTCCGGAGGTAAGACTATGTTGGAGCTATCTCCTTGTTGTGGTTTTTTTTTTCTTGGAGATATGACCTAATCATTTTTTCTTTGTAGGTGTCTGACGAACCAGGCTCTTATGAACCGTCTGCTGCCCCTGGAGTTGATCCGGCCCTTGCTGCTTTGATTAGTGGCATGTGTGCCGTGGTCCTTTCTGCGGGGGCTCTCTCAGCGACGGCCGAGGACTCCCAAGTTGCTGAGGCCTCGGTCCGGTGTAACGAAGGTTTCCTCGGGCCTGTCTCCGAGATTGCTAAATTTCAGCAAGGCGACGCCGATCTCGTCGCATCCCCTCCCGAGGGTGCCGGGGCGGAGGAGTCATTATATTCGACTCGGAGGCCGCTGGTGGAGAGGTTGTGGTGGCCGTAGGCGAACCTTAGCCTCCACACTCTTCCGCTGGTAAGATAAACCAAATATTGACTAGTGAGGGGCTTATTTGCTCTATCAACATATCCTCCAGGTCAAATCGATTCATGGTTGTCTTGGCCCTACAGGTCCTGACCCTTTACTTCCCACAGCGGATGTTCTTGGGGAAGGCTCGGCCTGCGACGATCTGGGGGAAAGGAGCGTTTCTTCTCCTTCACTGACTCATGTCGAGGGGCCTCCCGCCAGCTCCGGGCAGATGGAAGTGGAGCTTGTTCCGGGAGCGATGGTCTCCGCCCTATCCTCTGCTACTTACACGGCTTCGGAGATTGACTTCTCCCCCCTGCCGAGCATTCAAGTTCTACGGGCTGCTGAAGAGGAGTTGGCCGCTGTTCAGGCGTCCTTCTGCACGGAGTTTCTTTCCCTCGTGGCAGGAGCGGCGGATTCTGTCACGTCTTCTTCAGTGTTGCCAGCTACACACCCGTTGACGCCGGCTTCTTCGGAGGCTCTGGACGAGGTGTCGCAGGATGTGGTCGACGGCTTCTATCGCCATTTAAAGAGGGGCGTAGATGCTGCCGTAGAACGGGGGATCCCTTTTTCTCTGTCCCTGTGGTGCGCTCGGGGTCAGATTGAAACTTTGAAGTCTCTTCCTGGCGGGGTGGGGTTGGCTGCGCTCCTGGAGCCCAAGTTGGCAGAGGCTGATCATCTCGTGACCCGATTACTGGTGTTACGGCAGGCTGACTTGCCTGCTGCGATTGAACAGGAGCGGGGCTTCCTTATTGCTGCCCGGGATAGGATAAAGCTCGCTCGAGACACTGTCGGGCCAGTTGTGAAGGGGGACCTTGACGAGCTTTCCGCTTCGTATGATAGGCTGGGTCGTCGAAGTCAAGCTTGTAGGGCTCGGGAAGAGACTGCTTCTCGTGGAATAGCTGACACGAAAGAGCGGATTCTCGTACTTCAGAAGGAATTGGCCTTCCTGGAGTCAGAGCTGAAGGCTGCTCATGCGGAACAGGAGTCAATCGTTCGGGAGGCCGAGAAGGTTTCCCGATCTTCTGTTAACCTGGAGCGGGCTTTCAAGAAATTTGAGGACAATTGGCAAGCTCACGCTCATCTGGAGGACGCGACGGTGCTGACCCAAGAGGCGGAGCGTCGAGCTAAACAGAGGTTTGAGCGGTCGGTTTGCCTTGCTGACGGACCGTCTCACGACGCTATGTGCCCCGGTAGTGATCGATTTTCTGTTTTCTTTTGCTCTCTCTTTTTATTTCTTTTTTTTTGTTTTCATTTTGTAAGGGATGTGATCCCAATGTAGCACTTCGAATTTTGAATAAATGAGCATGTTTCAACTCATCTTCTCTTTCTTGTACTCGTGGTGCTTGTGGAATTGGACCTGCTGGTGGATTATTTGTGGACTTGTTACCCTGGGCATACCTTGGTTTTAGGTACGAGTAACAAGTTTTAGAGAAGAATACCTGGAACAACTTCGCGATAAGACAGCTATAGAAGTTTTTGGTATTCAAGAGAATGCCAGGGAGCAAATGGGCTCCCAAGCATGATAGGGAAGGGATGGATGTGTACTGGAGACCCAGTACAGCATCTGTGGTCGACTGAGGACATTTGTGGTCATCAGAGGACATTTGTGGTCAACAGAGGACATTTGTGGTCAACAGAGGACATTTGTGGACCTATTATCCTTGTCGTACTCCGGTTGTGGGTACAGATAATAGGTTGAAAGGGAACCGACATACTTACTCAGAGGTAATAAGGACATAGCAAGTATGAAGGTTTCTTCTACGGAGCCTTCCCACGCAGAGGTAATGAGGACATGGCAGGAGTGGGCTCAATGAAGAGGGGGCATAAAACGACTCAGAGGTAATGAGGACATGGAAGTTTTATGTAGGGGTGATTTGTTTTTGGCGGAAGTGAAACGACTCAGAGGTTGTATCGACATGGTCATTTTGGAAGTTTGTGGACCCGTTACCCTTTTTGTGCACTGGGAGTACGGGTAGTGGATCATGAGGGAGGATATCTTATAGAAAGAAAGTTCAGAGGTATGATCATATATGACTTACTATCTGAAAGAGTGACCGGGATGTGAGTTCAGAGGCACCAGCGGGTACATGACTCGATATTTGTGAAAGTGTGAGTTCAGTGGTACCAGATGGCACATGACTCAATAATCTGGGATGTTGTGGATGTAAGTTCAGCGGCACGAGAGGGTACATGACTCGAAAACCTGGAGAATGGTGAGTGTGAGTTCAGCGGTACCTGCGGGCACGTGACTCGAATAATTGGAAAATGTGAGAATGAGTTCAGAGGTGCCAGCGGGCACATGACTCGAATGATTGGAAAATGTGGGAATGAGTTCAGAGGTACCAGCGGGCACGTGACTCGAATGATTGGAAAATGTGGGAATGAGTTCAGAGGTACCAGCAGGTACATAACTCGATGTATGGAATCAGAATGTAAGTTCAGTGGTACGGGGAGGTACATAACTCAACACTCTGAGATGTCTCGAGAATTTTGTTTCAGACATAATACTTCTTTAGGAACTTGCCGTTGATGGGCAACATGAGCAAGTCTCCATTTTGCTTTGCGAGGCGGTAGGCGCCGTTGGAGAATACAGCTTCGATGATGAACAGGCCTTCCCATTTTGGTTGAAATTAACCGACGGTTTTATGCGTCATAACCATCGGCCTCCGAACCGCCAGAACGATATCGCCTACTTGGAATGTTCTGACCTTGACCTTCTTGTTGAAAGCTCCGGAGATTCTGGCCTAATATTCGATTCGCTGTTGAGCTAACAGGCGTTTCTCGTCTAGGGCCTCCAATTTCTGTAGTCGGTGATGGTGGTTTTCGTCTGTCGTCAACTGATGTGTGAGGGCGACGCAGAGTGAGGGGATCTGAGTCTCTAATGGAGGACTGCCTCACTCCCGTACACTAGAGAAAATGGTGTGTTCCCGGTGGCTGTTCGAACTGTGGTGCGATACGCCCACAAGCATTCGCCGAGCTTCTCATTCCAGTCGCGCTTGTTAGAGGACACGAATTTCTTCAGTAGCTTGATTATGGTTTTGTTGAATGCTTCTGCTAACCCGTTGGCTGCTGGGTTATAGGGTGTCGAAGCAATGTTCTAAATTCGGTACTTGTCGCAGACCGATAAAATACGTGGCTTACGAACTGTGGCCCATTGACGTGAATGATCCTTCGGGGCAGTCCAAAACGGTAGATGACATAATGCTTAAGGAAGCTGATCACGTTTGAAGTTTTCACTTCTGCCAATGGGATGGCTTCCGCCCATTTGGAGAAGTAATCGGTGATTGCGAGTATGAATTGGTGTCCTCTGGACGAAGGTAGGGTAATTGGGGCCGACGATGTCCATACCCCATGCTTCGAATGGCAAGGAGGCCACAGTCGGATGTAGGAATTCAGATGGCTAGTGGATGAAGTCGGCGTGGATTTGGCAGGCTTTGCACTTTCGTGCATAATCTATTGCATCTGCAACCATCGTGGGCCAGTAATAGCCCATTCGGCAAAGGCGATCTTGCAGTTTTGGGCCAGGTTGATGGGCTCCGCAGACACCATCATGGGCCTCGCGTACGGCTTTCTTGGCTTCTGTATTTGATAGACACCAAAGCAGCAACCCATCATAGGATCGGCGATACAGCATTTTTGTCTCCGTATTATAGAAAAATCTGAGAGAACATCTTCTGATAGAAGTAGCTTCCTTCGGATTCTCTGGCAGGATGTCGTATACTACGAAGTCGATGAACGGCTGTCTCCAGTCTGGTGCTTCGTCGACCGAAAGGGCAGAGTAGCTTTTAATGCATCGAACGTTATCCTTAGGACAGACCAGTTCATGGCCTATTATGTCGATCTGATGACGAGCGTAATTTGGCACTGCCAGGGAAGCGGCCAAACCAGCTAGGGCATCAGCCTCAATGTTCTGGAGTCTGGGAACATGTTCTATGAAGAATCCTCCCAGAGACGAGATGATGTCGATTGCTATTCGATGATACGGGATCATGTCTTCGTGGCGGACCTCGTACGACCCCCGAATCTGATTGACGATTAACTGTGAGTCGCCGTATGCTTCAAGATACTCTACCCCTAGCTCCTTTGCAAGTCGGAAGCCAATGACCAAGGCATTGTACTCGGCCATATTATTTGAGCAGGGCTCTGTGAGTGAGTAGGCCCGATTGATCACCAAGCCGGAGGGAGAAATCAGTACCACTCCAACTCCAGCGATGATGTTCCCTTTGGGTCCAGTTCTCGAAGCACCGTCGAAGAACATTCGCCAGCTGGCATCATAGGAGACTGTATTTGAACTAGTGACCCTCGTCTGGTATCTCTTCATATACCCTAGTTGCCTCCGAACCTGGATGGGCTGCTAGGAAGTCTGCCAGAGCCTGGCCTTTAACAGCCTTTTGCGGGATGACGATCATGTGGTATGGTGATAGTAATATCGCCCAGGTAGCAAGGCGAGAGCTGAATGCCCCAGGTTTGGTCATGAGGACCCTGAGGGGGTTGATCCGCGATATCACGTGGATGGTTTGTCCCGTGACGTAGTGTCGCGTCTTCTGGATTGCGAACACGAGAGCAAGGCATTCTTTCTCTACGGCCGTGTATCGGTATTCTGGCCCAATCATCTTCCGACTGAGGTAGTATATGGCTTGTTCGTGGCCCGCATCATAGTTCTGTGCCAACAGGGTACCAAGAGAATGTTCCATCGCTCGTACATAGAGCAGGAATGGCTTCCCAGCAACATGAGCTACCAGGACTAGGGGGTTTGACAAATATTTTTTGATGCTGTCGAAGCACGCTTGCATTCCTCATCCCATACGAAAGAGACTTCCTTCTTCATGAGATGGGTGAATGGTTGACATCGTTCAGAGAGATTAGAGATGAATCTCCTGATGTAAGCTAGCCTGTCTTGGAGGCCTCGGAGTTCGCGAAGACTTCTCGGGGGACCCATCTCTATGATTGCCTTTGTTTTCTCGGGGTCGATATGAATGCCCTGAGAAGTGATGACGAAACCCAGGAATTTCCTGCTGGAGACACCCAAGAATAATTTCGTAGGGTTCATCTTTAAGTTGTGTGCTCGCATTAGGTCGAACACTGTCCTGAGATCTTGCAGATGATCTTCCTTCGAACGGCTTTTGACGGCGATGTCATCGACGTAGCATTCCAATGTCTTGCACAAGTGGTCTCTAAAGATGACGCTCATAGCTCTCTGTAAGTAGCACTAGCATTCCTTAAACTGAAAGGCATAACGGTGTAGCAATATGTACCAATCGGTGTTCGGAATGATGTGTGCTTCTCATCATCAGGGAACATCTTGATCTGGTTGTATCCTGAGAAGCCATCCATGAAGGACATACGTTCGAAGCTGCAGGTGTTGTCGATCATAATATCTGTGATAGGGAGAGGGAATTCATCTTTAGAGCATGCCTCATTCAGATTTCGGAAGTCAATGCATATTCGGATCTTCCCGTTCTTCTTGAGAACGGGTATGATATTGGCTACCCAGTCTAGATGCTGCACTTCGCGAATAAAGCCGCTGGCTATCAGTTTGTTGACCTCGACTTCTATAGCATTCATGACATCGGGACAAATCTGTCGTTGTTGTTGCTTGACAGGTTTTGCATCCGGACGAATATTGAGTTTGTGGAGTGCGATCTCGGGGTCCAATCCTGGCATATCTGCATAGCTCTAGGCGAACACATCGATATACTCTTTGACGAGTTGGAGCAGCGACTCTCGCTCTTCATCTGTCAAACTATGGCTGATGAAGATTGGTTTCGGGGAGGCTTCATCACCAAGATTAACTTGTATGACCTCATCCTCAGTGGGAGGTTCTCTTTGCTCGAAACGCTTTTCCCATTGTTCATCTAGCTGTTGGGCCCACGGCTCTAGCTCGAGGATTTTCGGAATGTCTTCATCTTCTTCATAAGTGTCGGCGAATGCCATGTTGACTGACAGGACTTGTCTGAATACGTCTCCGATGCTGGTATCTGAGTCAGAAGTTGGTGACCCGGTCGAATATGAATGCCAGTCACACTCTTCATCTGAACTTTCAGGGGTCTTCGTGGGTGTCACATACCCTAATCCACATCGAGTCTTGCTATAGTAGTCCCGTGGTTTGCCATCCAGGACCGGAGGCTTCAAAGATAATCGTCGTCCAGTACCGTAGTTCAAACTCGGTGTCGTTTCCAGATCATACCCCCTGTTTCTGCATAAGATATTTAGATTGGAGGCTATAAAGATACAGAGGTAGTCTCCCGGCATCCGATCCAAGGTCGACTTCTTCTATGGTGAAGGGATGCAGGTCGTCCTTCCGGCCAAAGATGATTGGATGTCCCCTTCCTCGATTATTCTGTAAGCGTCTTCTGCTGGAGTAAGCTAGATTGTGGTGTAGACATTTGTCACCTATGTGTGTAGGTGAGTGCCTATACCGTGTTCCATAGCGTACATTGTACAAAGCTTATTACGCTCAAGGTAGTTCAAAGATAGCCCTTTATTGATGAAGTAAGGTATCTTTTCTAAGGGTATTATATCATCTGCGGAGGGAACATCAGTGTGGGCAGCTACATACTTGGCTAGCTCCGGTTCCTCTTCGGCTACCCCATGTGTGAATGAAGACTGAAAGGACGACCTGGGGAGCTTGATCGTCAGCGGTTCAGTTGATGGAGCTGAGCGTGGGGTTGTTGGCAGACTAGCGACCCCCAGTTTGGTACTCGATGTGGGGCGAGGAGTGGCTGGTTCTCTAGAAGTGTCAGACCTTGTATCGGGATGACGACCCTTCTTGGGAAGGCGTATCGTCAGTGGCTTGTTGGAGGGATTGAGCTTCTCCGTTTGGGGCTGACCGACTCTCAGCAGTTTGATTGTTAGTGGCCCCGTTGTGGATCTTGGCACTTGGCCAGACCTTGGCAGCCGGATTATCATCTGCTCTTCTTGTGCCGAGAGGCTGAATGCGTCCTTACGCAGAGTGGCGGTAAGGGGTGCTGACCTGCCCGATTTGCGAGCTTGGAGGTGGATCGTCAGAGGCTCTTCTGATCCTGTTGCTGTCTCGGTACTAGCTTGTACATCTCCTTCATCAAGATGCTTCTTCGATTTTCGTACAGGCAGGAGTCTGAGTAGTAAGATTCGACCCCTTTGAAGGGATCGATATCAGCAAATTTCGTCCTCATGAAGCCATGTTTGTCGACATATTTGAAGCACTGGTGCAGCGTGGAAGGCACGATCATATAATCGTATATCCACGGGTACCCCAAGAGGATGTTGTAAGAAGTGTCTGCATCGATAACGTAGCAGGTGACTTCTAATTGGAGGTCGCCAATTTGACACTTCAAAACGAATCTTCCCAATAGGGTAGCTCCTGTCCGAATTGAAACCGCCGATGGCGGTGCTTGTAGGCGTCAGACGATGCATTGGGATACGGAGATGATGTAGCAGACCCTTCGGGATAATGCTTATGGAAGAGCCAGGATCAATGTGCATCCGATCCACCTTTACGTCGCCGATGTATCCAGTGGAGTATAGCGGGCGATCGTTGCAGATTAGTTTTGATGAGCATGTCCTGCGGAGTGAAGACGATGTTGGGCATTGCTCCCGTACAGGCGTTGTCTTAGAGATCTGCAGGTGGGTTTTCCTCCCGTGAGGTTAACTTGAGCCAGGTATGCGTCGGCGTTTTGGAGTGCATCGCTGAAAGCCGCACGAATATCCTTGGAGAGTCTCAAGAGCTCGTATAATGACAACTTGGCTGGTGTGTTGGCTAATTGTGCCAAGATGTCGAAGTTGTAGGGCCTCTCCAGCCCTTAGGCTACCTCTTTTCGGAGGGATTTGTCGAAGCGAGTCTCCCTCGGCCTAGGCTTGTCGGTCGTCGAAGGCTGAGCCGGTCCCTGAGCATCAGTTGTAGTGGGTTGATGATCTTCAGCTGGATTGTCAACCACAGGTTGGGATTGTGCCCCAGACCGCGTGACGACGGTTGTAGCTTCTTCGATGTCTGTCGAGATTGTGCGGCAGGATCTGATTTTTCCATTCTTTTTCTTGCAGATAGAAGACGATATGGGCCGAGTCACTTCCGATACCATGTCTGGATGGATCCATATGACCTCTCCTCGTGATGTGGTGAAGGGCACCAAACCAGCAGCCTGATCTCGGGGAGGTGGAAGATTAGTAATCTCCATTGTCGCCAGAGGGATAGGAAATACCCCGTCTTGAGTTTCCATCGGAGGGAAGCTGCCGAATTGTACCGACACCATATTGGCTTGCCACCGTTACCTCTTCGAAATCGATGGGCCAAAGCGTTCGAATCGATGAGGTTTTGGATGTACCGTTTCAGCTGGTAGCAGTCGTGTGTAGCATGATGGACGTAGCGATGATAATGGCAGTACTTTGGGTTCTCCATCTCTGTCGGTCGCAGTTCCCGTCTTGGTGGAGGAAGCTGAATTCTGTCCCTTGTATGAGCATGTCTAAGATGGCATGACGTGACCGTCTTCGAAGGAGTAAGTGATTTGCGGCCATTGTTTGTCTGCCGGCTTTGGCTCAGGTTTCTGTGCCGTGTCGGCCACCATAGCCTGCTTTCCCCTGCTGTCCCGATTGTTGGAGGGGCTACCCCCATTATCGTTGTTGGGACGCTTGCCCTTGTTCTCTCCGTCCGAGATGTGCAATCCCAGTTGGCGAGCCTTCTTCAATCGTTCTTCGGCGCTTGTGGCGCTGATGATGAACATCTTCCAGTCCTTGAATTGACTTTCGCCCATCCAGAGAGTGATTGTTGGGAGGAGTCCTCTTTTGGCAAATTTCAATCAGGAGGAATCTGGATTTTCGGAGGGCAGCTTCATGGCGGTTTGGCGAAACCGCTCGATGTAGTTCCTTGTCAGCTCTTTCTCCCCTTGGAACGACGTCCATGAGGGTGGACATGGTGATGTCCTGCCCTACTTCATAGAATCTCTCCAAGAACATACGCTTGAAGCCGACGAAGGAGTGGATGCAGTTGTCCGACAGGTTGGCGATACCAGTCGAAGGCAACTCCTTCCAATGCCCGATGAATAATCATGTGAGAATGGCATCGTCATGGGACAGATGGTCGGTGGTGACCTCGAAGTAAGTGATGTACCGACTTGCCAAGGTCTTGCCATCATAAGGATTGATATTGAACGGCTTATATCTTGGTGGGAATAGAACATCCCACCATACAGCAGGGAATGGTTGTCGTATTCTGAGGTCTTGAGAGTTTTCTCGAGCGTGGAACATGGCTCGGAGCTCCTGGACCTCTCTTCTCGCTTCGCGTGCTTCGTCCACGACGGCGGGGGCCATTGTTTTCGGAGGATTGCTGCCCGGGATTGGTGCCACCGAATTCGAGTCCGCATTGACCGCAGGACCCGCGCTTGTTTGGCCAGGCGTTCCTCCTTGCAGAGTTGGAAGGGCCGCTTGATCTCGTCTACAGACTTGACCAAAGCAACCAATATGGCTTCGAGACTGTCGATGCGCTGGCGATCACTGAAACCACCTTGGTTGCTGTCTGTCATGAATACCGTCTTCACATGAGGAGAGATAGACGGAGCGGTGGAGGAAGTGCCCTCTGAATCGTATCCCTGTAGCGATAAATCATCGGGGTATGTGGGTATATTCCCTTCGGACTCAGATTTGGAAGGAACAGTACCCCCAGTCTCCGAGTTTGCCTCGTCATGGGAGTTGTGGACGCCCTCGGGGACGTCGAGATTTGTTACATCCGATGGGAGAGCTGTCTCCTCCGGCTCGTCTTCTTGGAACATTGGATTACTGTCGAGGCTCGGAGGGGTGCTACCCCAGCCCCAGCAACCCCCTGCATTATGGACGACGAATCCCCCACTGTAGCAGATTTCGTCTTAGAGCGAGTACCTTAGAAAACTCCGGTGGTGGGCACCCGCTTAGACGATAGTCTTTTAGTCACAGTATTTGAGATTTTTGGGCTGGGAACATTCGTCTTCTTCCCCCTTCCATCAGCGGGGACTTTCCGAGCAGAGTTGCAGGAGACGATGGGTAGTGCCTCATCTTCTGAAGACGGCTGTTGCAATCTTTGAAAGACAGACTGCCGGTCTTCTTGCATCGTCGTGCTATTGCAGCAGTAGTTGACGATGACTTGGGTGCGGTGACATTCGCGGGAGGACTCTTTGCACCCCGATGTATCTTCTCTTTCCTTGCGTTTGTGGAGGATGGCCTCACGCAAGTCACTTGCTTTGCTAGATCGGGAATTCTGGGCACGCGAGTGTGTAGGCCTCCCGCCTGCTCCCTAATTCGAAGGTAGCTCGTATACTTGCCTTCGTTCGTTATCGGAAGATGCTTGATGACTATCCCGCCCATTGGCCACAGGGGGCATGGTACGAGTAGCTTTATACAACTTTCCATTAGAGGCCCGCATGATAATCAGCGGGATGCTCCGATATTCAGAGGTTGGGACAGCTGACTGGGCTTGGTAAGCCCGCGCTGCCCTAGACTTCTTCCTTTTAGCACTTACGGGTGCGTAATAGGAAGAGTCTACGTTGGATACCACAGAGTCTGGCTTATCATCCAGAGAACCATCAGGGTCAGGACCGCATGAGAGACGGTCGAAGACCGATCGAGAGAAGCGTGGAACAGACGCTATACGGCTAAGATTGGAAGACGTACAGGCTGTCTGCATGTGGCTGTCTTTAGCTGTCAGATGAGTTGTTTTTGTGTGACTAGGAGTCACGACCGTGCAGGCTGGCCGCATGCGGTTGTTAATTGTGGCCGCTTGGGTTTTCTGCAAGCGGTTGACTTCAGTAACCGCATAAGTTTCATCCATACGGTTGGCAACTGTAGCCGCATAAGCTATGCGGCTGACAGATGTGGTCATGTGAGCTTTCTTCATGCGGCTAGCGGATGTAGCCGCATGAGCTTTCTTCATGCGGCTAGCACCCTTATGCGGCTTGGATTGCATAGAGTTCCTCTTTGCCCCTGCAAGTCCAGCATCATAATATTTTCTTCTACCGGACTTGGGGACAGCAGAGTCGTCTATGGTCTGAAGTGGGGCCGCATGAGAGTCTTCTCCGCCATCTTGAGCGACAGAGGGTATCTCTGCAAGAGCTTCAGTAGGAACGAACGATCGGGGTCTCCACTCCTTGCGGGCCTTCTTTGTGCAGGCTCGCTTCTGGACCAAGCCAGAGCTCTTGTCGGAAAGCATTTCTTCAAACACCTGTTGGTCGAGATGGACGACCATCTTCTGTTGCGTGGAGCCAAGCTTGGCTGTATCCGACTGCGTCACCAACTCCTCAGCCGTGGAGAAGTTTGTCCCCAGCAGAGTCGCCATCGTACTTGCCATGAAATATAAAAGAGCAGAACAGTTTTATGGGAGGACTGGACTTTACTTCACGTTACAAACTCGCTTGTACAAAGAAAGCCTAGGGACGAAAACCTAGGTACAGCAATCTAAGTACAATTGATTATTTTTGATTCTGGGGGGTGACGATAGAGGCTCGGGAAAGCGACGGCAGCTCTGCCTTGCTCCTTGGACGATCGAACGTAGCCTTGGCTCTTGTGACGAGATGCTTGGCATTGACGAAGAAATGCTCTTCTTGCTCTCCTCGTATTGCTCTTCCGGCTTCTCTCTCTCTGGATTGATCTCTGTGTATTTTTCTCTCTGATTATTGGAGGAGCGTCCTTTTGTAAGGGAATGACACCTTGCTATTTATAATAGTGAGGGGCATCATTAGGGTTGGCAATGATTGTCCATTCTCTAAGTGGCGGCGGCCTGGTAAGTGATCAATCTGGGCCATTAATCTTGAACGTGAAGGATCTGGGCCCCTTAATGAGGATTATGCCATATCACGTCAGTAATTAATGTTGATTGCAATAAATCCCCATCATGATGATTTACAGATGTCCGCAAATCTAAATGAATCAATTTAATTCATTCTCCCTGCCACGTGTCCCAAATTATTGGGATCTGACCCAAGATTTGATTATCTTTAGGACATGTGTCCTGTCATCATTGCTGAGCCGCATGAGGAGCGTTCATATTTGGGCCGCATGAAGGTCATCATGACCGAGCCGCATGAAAGATTTCATGACCGAGTCGCATGAATAGTCTCTATACTCGAACCGCATGAAGGTTATCATGACCGAGCCGCATGAATATGTTCATGACCGAGCCGCATGGGGGTCTTCATGGCCGAGCCGCATGGGGGTCTTCATGGCAGAGCCGGATGAGAGTCTTCATAACCGAGCCGCATGGGTTTCTTCATTGCCGAGCCGCATGGGGGACCTTCCTGATTAAACTGCATAGGTTTCTCTGTACTGGCCGCATGAACTCGTCTAGTCGGCCGCATAAACTTCCCTCAAAGCTGCGAAGATTTTCTCCAGTTCTCTAGGAAGATAGTGCTCTTGTGTCAGTCATTATGACTACTTTCAGGGCTGTCAGCTGTCAGCCGTCAGAGCATTAATTGTGTTTGAATGATGCTGGGTACAGCTGTTCTGAAAAGACACGTGGCTTCCCTCTGCGGGCCGCATGGAGTCCACTCGAGATGCTTATGTGTTTGAGCCGCATGGGACTCTTGAGCCGCATGCGGCTCCTTGGCCGCATGGATCATTTTTCTCTTCTTTTTCATGCTTCTACAGCTGCAAGCAGCATCATGTCTGGGGCAAGATCAGGATGGACCCACATATCTTTGCCTCGTGGCATTGTAAGCGGTACGAGGCCCTGAGCATAATCACGGGCTGGTAGAAGGTTGACCACTTCCATTATCGCCTTAGGGATGGGACTACACCATCTTGAGCCTCTATCCTCGGGAAGCTTCCGAACTTGAGGGTCACCAAGTTGGCAGTGACCGTCTTATCCACGTTGTCGAGTGCGATGACCTTGGCATCGATAAGGCAATGGATCTGCTTCTTCAACACGTAGCAGTCGCATGTTAAATGGTGGACGTACTGGTGATAGTGATAGTACTTTGGATTGTGCACCTTTTTTGCTTCGTCAGGATGCTTAGAAGGCTGGAGTTGAAGTTTGTCACCCTTTATCAGCATGTTGAAGAGTTCTAGTACATCGTCGTCATTGATGGAGTAGTTTCTTTTGTTTTGGTGCTTCTGTCAGCTTCTGGTTCATTGACGCTGAACTTTTGGAGATGTTAACAATCAGGGCTTTCTTCCATTTTTCGTTCTTGTGGGCAGGGTTATCGCTAGATGAGCATTTCCCTTTATTTTCGAGCGAGGGAAAACTTAGTCCCGGTAATTATCCATCCCAAGCTTTTCTTTCAGCTACATCAACCTCGGTAATGATAGTCATCCATTCTATGCATAGAGGAGCACTGTGCCATAATTTAATTACAGAAAGCATGGTCTTGTGACATGAATACATAAGCATGGGCTCGGGTACACTAGGTAGTAGCCTTCGAGCTACCTGGCCAAAGCACTCAATGTAAGTGCGCACAGGTTCTTTCTCCTTTTGGACAACGTCCATGAGAGTCTTCATAGAACCGAACAAGGAAGAGACGCTTCAAATCGTCGAACGACGAAACGTAATTATCGGGGAGGCTGTAAAACCATTCGTAGGCTACCCCTGCAACGCCCATATGAATATATTCGTAAGCAGAGCATCGTCTTTTGGCAGATTCCCCGTTGCTGAGGCAAAGTAACTCAAGTATCGACGAGTTGACTCCTTCGCATCGAAAGATACGAGCGTCTGTAGCTTATAATTGGAATGATATATCATATTATCCCATTCAGAGGGATATGGTTGTCGGATTCTCATCTTTTGGAGCAATTCTTTATTTTCTCGGGCGTCAAAACGAGCATACAACTCCTTGAGAGCCTGTTGCATGTCATTTGACATTGTGGGTCCAGTCGTTAATGTAGTAGATGACTACGGCAATGCTTGGTTCACGATAGAAGTCGGCACACGAGGAGGTACATTGGACTCCCAAATCATTCCCAGGTCTTAATTTGTTGGAGTAGAAGCGTTGGATGTCAATTTGTCCTTGATCTCCAAGACCACAGAATTCAAGGCTTGTATGGTCTCATTTAACGTATTCAAGCCCTTCTCAAGGGCTTTTATACATTGTTAATGATTGGACCCCTTGTTGCTTCCCATGTAGTCACCTTTGACCATGTATACGGACATCGGGTGGGGTGGAAAGACGGTACTGTGGGTCTTTCTCTCTCCATCTCGGACCCTTGAGTTTTGCCTTCCTGAGGGTTGACGGGTAAGTTGCAATCGTCTTCTGACTCGAAGTAGTTGCTACCCCTAGCTTGCTGATAGCTTACACTTCTGGAGGCATCTGTGTCGGTCCTATACACATCTTTGCCCGTTGGAAGGAAGGGTTGTCATGGATCATAGGGACCAGCCTGTATTGCGGTTGAAGTGACATTTCCTTGTAATAAGGGTCTAGACTTGGCACGCTTGTGTTGAAATGCACCCGTACTGGGTACCTCCAACTTGCTACTTCCAAGTCGGCCTTTGGAGTTGTTAGCCGAGATGGGCGGATTCTTGGAGAGCTTCTTGAGGGATGGCGACCCCCAGGCGGCAAAGCATGAAGCAACCATGAGTTTATCTTCTTCTGCACTCGACAATCTCTCACCGAGTTTCTGTACAGGTACCGTCAATTATAGTCACTGGAAAATGGACTACCTCTTTCGTGGCGATGCTGCTGTTCGGTGGCAACAACAGTGAATGGTTATGTTGGCACAAGTGTGCCTTGAGACAGGCATGTGGTGCACAACAGAGTCTTCCCTCGTCTTGTGCTTGTGATAGATCACGATATGCAAATCAGAAGTCTTCACATCTATACTCATTTCATGAGCGCAGGGACGGTATGCGCATGAAAGAAGTTGTGAAGGTAGCTTCCCTCTATCCAGTTTCTGCGCGTGAGATACGCTTAGATCCTGGTCAGAGAGTTGCTCAAGAGGCAGACTCACTTCATGCTTACAGCAACGCTGCTCGCATGAGTCTGTCCCCACAGTATGCACCCCTGGCTTGAATCATGCGCATGAGCGCTTAAGTGACAGCTGGGTTTTATTGGTCAAGGCATCAAAGCACTCGAACCAATTTTGTCCAGTTTTATGTCGACTGTGTGTGTGACAGTCAACGCATGCCTTCAGTCAGTTGTGGGCATATCACATTGGTCGTTCGAAGCACGTGCAATCAGGGACTTCTTCCTACTACCACTGGTAGGTGCATAGTATATAGAATCAAACATGGTGGTCGGCATAGCACATTGGTCGCGTAGGGCACGTGCTGCCTTAGATTTCTTCGTGCTACCCCTAAAAGGTGTATAGCATTCAGAATCCAACATAGCTTTACCTAAAGGGTAGGCAATTCTGTCAAAAACAGAAGTTCTAGCCAGTATAGCCACCTTTGTGCGTGGGCTGGGTGTTGCACCTTTCTTCCTATACTGTGCCTTCGTCTGGCGTACAGCATTAGAGCTGTGCTCTTTGCTATGCTTCTCAACAACTGGAGTCGAATGAGGCATTACGGCAGCAGCGGGTGAAGGCAACTTTGATGCTTCACCGTTTAGGAGACATTGGAGTACATCCCCTTATGTCTTGCTACTCGTCACAGCAGCCTTGGGCACCCAAGTACGTCGAGTCTTCTTCGGTTTTATGAACCGCTTCGAAGGGCTCAACTTCTCTTCAGAGAGATCTTCAAAAGCTTGCTGGTTGAAGCGTACGACCAGCATCTTTTGAGTAGACCCCAGCAAGTTGTCATCGGATTACGTCACCACCTTCTCATAAGAGGAAAAGAAAATCTTCCGTAGAGTCGTCATTTTGTTTGCCATGAACAAAAGTTGAATAAACTTTTTGTATTTTAAATGTATAAAAGAGTACAGAAGACTCCTAAACAGGAATCTAGGTACAAAAATTTCTAGAAAAGTGTAACAGAAGAGATCGAGCACTGTAGCGGCTCCTTTACTCCGTTGACGATCTGATGACGAACAGAACTTGTTCTAACTTTCTCTCTTGAATGAAGGAAGACTCCTTATATTGATAGGTTGCACATCTACGATGTACGAAGGAATATTTGGCATGTAGGAGTGTTGCGTGCATGAGATCTCAGGAGGATCAGTTTTAACTGCTCTATGGGGGTTGCTGCTGAGCTGACACGTGGCAGTTATTAGGATTCTCCATTATCGAGATTTAGACAGTTGCATCCTTCGTCAACATGACCAAGTAATTGACATATGGCTTGTGACTATTGCTCAACGATCTTGCTTGGATGAAATCAAATAGATTTTTTCCTATCGAAAGAACGAAAGTTTAAACAAACTAGATCTTGACCTTACTCAGGAGCGACAGTTCAATAAAACCGAATTTGATTGTATCTGAAGAGATACGATCATTTAAACAAACTGAATTCATTATATCCCGATGATACGGCTATTTGAACCAACTAGATATGATCGTATCTGAAGAAATACGATTGTATCTTGATGAGATCAACTGTTTGAACAAACTAGATGTGGTTGTATCTGAAGAGATGCGCTGCCATACTGGCCACGTGCATGACGCAACATTGTGGTGGGACTACGCCTATAGAGCCTACGCCTTTGGACAGCAACGGAGTCACTGCATTTTTTGGACGACGATGAGACTGCTTCTGAGGTGACGAAGTCACTACGCTTTTGGACAACGAGAAGACTGTGCTTTTGGAAGCTCTGGGAGATCAATGAGGAGCCGTTGAAGGGCTACGCTTCTGGAAGCTCTGAAAGACCAATGAAGGAGCCATGAAAGGACTGCACTTCTGGATGCTCTGAGAGACCAATGAAGGAGCCGTTAAAGGGGATGCGCTTTCGTAAGCTTTGAGACCAATGAAGGAGCCATTGAGGGGATGCGCTTCTAGAAGCTCTGAGAGACCAATGAAGGAGCCGTGAAGTGCTTGCGCTTCCGAAAGCTCTGAGAGACCAATAAAGGAGCCGTTGAAGGGTTTGCACTCCTAGAAGCTCTGAGAGACCAATAAAGGAGCCATGAAGGGGCTGCACTTCTGGAAGCTCTAAGAGGCTAATGAAAGAGTCGTTGAATGGGCTGCACTTCTGGAAGCTCTGAGAGACCAATAAGAAGTCGTTGAATGATGTGCTTATGGGATGGACTGAAGGAGCTGTGCTTTTATGAAGCACCAAAGTCACTAAGCTCCTAAGAAAATTAATGGCCGCCTTTGAGCGGCTGAGTCAACATCTTCTTAATTGTTGCCATTTTGGGGGGCCTCGAGAAACGGTAGCCAAAGATTTAGTCAAATGACCTATTAAATGAGATTTATTATGCTGAGCCCTAGGTTCATCCCATTACTCTGTAGTCCTTTAAACCGGCTGCCACTGTCGTGTGGGTTGGACCACACATACTTTATAAAAGGAGCTTCTGGTAAGTCTTTGCCTATAGCTTCTTATTATTTTTCCCTGCCGTGCTCGACCTCGACTATACCTTCGGAACGGCCATAGGCCTTGCATAAGTCAACTATTGGTTTGTAGATCTCTCATTTTAAGTATATATAGTCTTGGTGAAGGACAACTTTCTGTGTTTCGAGATGCATTTGAGCGTTCGGCATAAGGATTCAAAACAGAACAACATCTTGGAGATCTACCGGGTTTGGATTGATTGCTAATCCGAAAGCCACAGGTGTGCTCTGTCCTTCTCAATAAATGCGTCATTAGCCATATTGGAGTGAGAGAGCCGTGCATGGCATCAGAAAGTGATTCGCTCTGACTATCCGGAGAGCTGTGCACTTACAGTCTATGCACTTATAGGCTGTAGACTTGTAGGCTATAGACTTGTAGGCTGCAAACATGTAGGCTGCATATTGTAGGCTGTAGAGAGTCTTTATATGTAATCATGAAGAGTCTGTACTAGATCTTTATAACATGATTTTTACAAAATATTATTTTATGCCATGCCTTTTCTTTTGAGGTTTGTGAAGTGCCAGCAGTATGAGATCTCCTGTGCTTCTCTGAATTTGTGTGAAGCAATTTACTCTTACGCTGTTTTTTGATGTTGTACTTTTTCATGCTTCTACAACCACTTCCATCCGTCGGTGCCAACTCCTCCATCTCCTCCGCCCCCTCTTCCCAGCCGTGCTACCATCTCCTTCATATGCCTCCCTGTCGAGCCCGCCAAGACTGTGCTACTGCTATTCGTCCTTTACCAATAGGGACAAATGCACCCTCTCCTCTTCCTCAATCTGCTTGCCTCGATACGCATGCTGTCTCGAGTACACGCTGGGCGTGTACTTTACTGCCTCGAGCAGTGCACCCTAGGTTGGTATGCCCCCTTGACCTTTTTTTTTGCTTCGAGAAACGTGTCTCTAGCTCCGTGCATCCTCGAGCAGCAGGATGCTTTGGGCCATCTCGATTTACGTTGCTTAGGTTATGTGCTGCCCGAGTTTATGTGCACCTCGGTGTAGTGTCATCTCGTTTCCCGTGCCACCAGATCTATGTACTCACTTGGGGTAGCGAGTCACCTTGAGCCTCATACTGCCTCGCGTCGTAACTCTCGGTTGTGCTCTGATTCAATTTTAGTGCTCGCTTTGTGCCTATCTAGTGATCTATACCGTATCGATTTTATATATGCATCGATTTGCGTGCATATACCGATTTGCGTATCATATTGGATTTGAGTGCTACCTTGGACTCTGTGCCATATTGATTTACGTATACGCACCGATTTACGTGTCATATTGATTTGTATGTCTTATTGATTTTGTGCCACCTCGATTTACGTGCATGCCTCGATTTACATGTCACTTGATTTATGCACCATCCTGATATTATATTCCTTTGATCTATGTTCTTGTCTCGATATACGTGCATATTCTATTTCTGTTCGTCTCGGTATTCGTATTATCTTGATTCTTATACCGTCTTGATATATGTGTAGTCTCGGTTGCGTATCTATATTGATCCATGTGCCTCAGGTTTTTGCTAGATCCCTGTACTGCTTGTGGGACCAACGCGGTATAGCCTTCTGCCATCTCTTGTGATTTTGTCACTGTTTTATTAATGCTAACAATTGTTATTATGTGTTCTAAGGACCTCGATGGATGTGCAACCTTGGATCCAGGATATCGAAGACTTGCTTACCTAGTCGTGCCTCTAGAAAAGTACCCCTTGCTCATCGACGGCTTTTGCCCTCCCGCTGGATTTTATTGCATTCAGTTATTTTAAATGTAATGTATAACTATGAGTATTGTAGCATAGTAGTAGAACTGCCATAATTAGGACTTATGTGCATATTAGTTCGATATTGGGTCAAGCTATATCGGACAACTCGGATGGGTCATCCACCTTCGAGGACGAGCACGACTTATATGTATGGATTGTCCCCATATGCCCTGTGTCCAACTCACGGTCGGTAACGGCTTTGGCTAACTACTTTTGTGACTATGCTTGTGGATTGGATATCACTGTGGGTCTGTGATGTGATGCGCCCAGCATTGTAATTTTTGTTGCATGCGTTGGCTTGGCGTCCTGCACGTATCGTAGTGCTGCTGGAGCCTGAGACTTAGTGTTCTCAGCTGTGGTTTGGTTCGCAGTACACATGGTAGCACTGCTGGAGGCTGAGACATAGTGTTCTCAGTTACGATTCTGTGGTGGGTTGCACCGAGTGGTTATAGTCCCAATTCGTAGGGAGCTCTCGTTCATAAATACAGAGAAGACTCTGTCGAATTTTCCATAATTCTTTGTTAGAGATTTGGTTCGAAGTTTTGGGCAGAACCGTTCCTTTGGTTTGATGAACCAGCTTCATGCACGTTTATTTATTATAGTATACCTGGTTCCAGTACCTACTAGGTAGACTCATTACTAGATTATTCGCCTAGCTCCTTGATATGTTTTGTCCGTCGGATAGCGTAAGTAGCACGGTTCTACTCGGAAAGCGGTCTGCAATCCTGGTCCTTGTTTGGTTTAAAGGTTGTAGATCTGCTCCAGAGTATTTCCTGCAATCATTGCCATTTTTTGTGGCATTAATTATTTGACTCTCGTCCCCTGACCATTCTTTCTAGGAGTTATCCTAGTTTAGCCAGAATGGGCTGGCAGTTGTCCTATGTATCGGGATTGTGACCTTTGGATATATCTAAGGATTGGGTATTATAGGGAGTATGATCCTGAGATATTGATTTGGTATACTCACATAGATTCTTGTAGTGTCGCATTTCCTTTTTAGATGATGTTCTAATTTGATCAGATATGACTATGTGGATTCCTGGATTTTGATGGTTATGCGAGTATTTTATGGAATGAGGAGAATATCGAGGGTATCATTGCATAATTTTTACCCGACTTCCCAAGCGCGCAAAACCTGGTACCCTTATTGTATCCCGGTAGTTGGAAGACTTGGTTGCTGATAAGCCTGTGATCATTGATTCAGAGGGTTATGAGCCAGAGGGCCTAGCATTGTTTATGGTAATTAGCGTAGTATCTGATGATTGTATTGCATGACCTAATTTTCATCGTAGATGGAAGGAACATTGATATATTGATCCAGTGGATAGACCGACTTGATGATTAGAGCTATAGGCTTCCATGTGTGCTTGAGATGCTACTATAGTAGAGATTCCGACCGTATACCTGACCTGATACCCATGCCACGATGTGGATAGATAACTTCATGTGACTGACGGATTGTCCTTACTCCTGACATGACTACGTGTATCCGTGCTATGATTTCCAGCTTACCCTTTGAGGTATTGGCCCTGTTATTGTACTGAGGTGCTTCATGTTCACTAGCACACTGAGGTACTATTTCCCTGTTTATATTTTACTGCGGTGCCATCATGTTATTCTAGTTATTATATGATTACCTACACGGGTACCCTGGTAGTTGGCCGGTAGTCTTAGTGTGGTCAAGATTGATTGATTGCTTGTTGTATTACACTAAGAATGAATCACCAATTAGGACTTTAGGTGCCGAGGTTGATTCTTACTTAGCGTTCACGTACTGAGTATGATATCTAGGATGATGATGTGACCACGGCATGTGATTTCGGATAAATGTAGGGATAATCTAGGTAACTAAAACAGGTAGAAGCATTATAAAGGAATGGAATCTCGAGGTCGTGCAGTACTAGCCACCTATTTCGGCTGGTCGCCACGGATATTGTTACCGTCCGCATTAGAGGATGGCAGTACCCGGCTACTTTATGTACTATGTATTTATGCTTGTCTTGTTTTGTACGGTGGCCTTACAAGGTATCGGTGCTTATCATGTCTTGTTATATTTGGTCCCGCTAGCCCTGCTGGATCGGTATGATCTGAGGATTCCTTTTTTTACATTATTGGGGTAGCCCAAACTCCAGATAGAAAGCCGTAGGCATTTAAGCGGCCGCTTATTCTCCTAAATTATTTGGCTTGCTGCTTGCAAAGCTGGTTGGTATGTAATGCTGTCCCGGTCGAAAATTCATTCCCTTGTCCTTGGTTGGGTGTAGGGATGGATTGATGTTCTAAGGACAGACTGCAAGTTCTATTTGGCGATGCAGGTATTCGTGGATGTTAGGGTGACTGTGATGATTGTTGGTTATTTAACTGCATTAGTTGTGGATTTTATTGTTCGTTGGTACCACATGATTATTACCCTCATTTATTATTCATATATGTTTTCTTGTCATATATTTTATTCTGCTGGTTTTCTTCGTCCGTCCTTGAGATTTCCTTTCTGGCACTTGCCGCGGTTGTCCTGACCAACCCTGGATTATTTTCAGATTGTCAGTGACTAACCCTGTGGATCTTCCAGACTTGACTTAGGATGTTCTTTAGTTCCAGACTATATAGAAACTGTATGGGAAGGTATTATCTACATTATTTTATACTGTAGACTTCATGATTATCATATGAGTATTTCGACCGTTTGGAAGTACCTGCTTCCTGTATGATTATCACTCTTACTGCTATTCATTATTATTACCTGTGGATATGAGATGATATCAAGGCCATAGATTGATTGAATGCCAGGATAGCCAACAAGATTGACAGTCGTAATCACCGTATGACGTCTTCGTACCTTATACAATGTAGCTGGCCTTGTCCATTCCCGTATTCTAGTACCGAGGTATGACAGTGACCGGGATAACGGGATCACCTGTAACTGGAAAATCTCTCTATTTGAACTACTTGATCAATCTAACAATTTAACCTAGTCAGATTCATTATGAATTCCTGACCGTGGTAACCAGGAATCCATGTCCTAGACATGATGCAAGACAAGACAGGTAGCTTGTACAATCATAATCAAAAAATATCAACCACGGTGTTAAGACAAGAGTTATATTAGCAAGACAGGTACAGTTGTCGCAATAGCAATCAAGGTTATACATGTCAGGTCAGGATTACTTGTCATATAAAGAATACTTGTCAGAAGTGCGCCTCGACGGGCCACTATCAGGATTATCAGGACGGTATCATATTATCATGTTCAAGTTCAAGTTGCTAGCTCAAGATTATCAAGTCGGGTCGTCGCAATTTAGGCCAAGTACAGAAAACCTGCAAAGAAGATCAAGAACATCTATGGGTGACTGAAACTATCAGTCGTATATGAACTCCAGTTAAGCTGAGACAGGAAGATTCTTGAAGCCAAGGTGAAAATCTATAACTTTTATATTTTGAGTTTTACAAGATTTTAGCAACAAAACAGATTAAACAGGCAACAGTCATTTAGATATTCGTGCGACAGAGATTCGCACGCGGGCACGTAGAGCGCACGGGCACGCGGAGCACGTGGGCACGCAGAGCGCGCGGATCGTACGAACGCGCGGCGCGCTTGGACAAAACTGTCCACGGTGTACGGGTCACGGATTCACAGTGCTTATGGATAAAACTGGCCACGGCACGTGAGGCATGATTGCATGGCTCACGGGAGCGCGGCATGCGAAGCGCGAGGCACGTGGACAAAACTGGCCACTGCGTGGCGTGCGTGGAAAAAATTGGCCACGGCGCACGGGGCTCCGATGCACAGCGCACGGGCGCACGACACACGAAGCGTGTGGCACGCGAAGCGCACGACGCACGTGGACAAAACTGGCAACAACATACGGGGCGCGGATGTACGGCGTGCGGTACTGTTCATCGTACTGGCAACACCGAAGGTGTGGGGAACCCATGAACACAAGATTGGCCGAAACTTCCTCAAAATAAGTCAAAATCACGCGATTCAAAAGCCAAAATTAGGTAGAATTGAATTCCCCACAACATGAAACCATTAGTTTTTGAAATAACAAGTTTTTAGATATCAAAACCAATAACAACAAGAAAAACTTAAAACCTAGATCTACAAAAATATATCCATCCAAACCAAAAATCTCAAGTTCTAAAGATGCTTAGAATCATGTAGGAAAAAAGATTGAACAAATAAAAATGGAGATCTTTCATGTTCTCCATGAAGCAAGTTATACTTGCCTAGGTTGGTTGGTGGGAGGTGTAATGCCCCAGTCCCAAAATACTTAGGACTAAGTACGTAGACATGACAGCTGCATACATACGAAGTATACTCCAATATATGGAATCCTCGTATGTATACAATAGCCGTAAATGCAGTAAAACCAAGGCTAACTAATCTCATCCACAAAGTAAAGGAATAAAAGATACCATATAATCAACTATGAAATGTCCATATACAAGATGTTGGACGAAGACAAATCCACTACCAACTATTCTAAAAGAAGAGAACATAACAAAAGAAAGAGTTTGGCGAGCGAGGCAAAGACGATCAAAGTACAATCATCCTCGAAGAATAGAGGTGATCACGGCCACGGCTAAAACACCTGCGAAAGACAAGAGCACACACCTGGAGTGATAACCAGGTCCTCAGAGGGACGTAACAAGATACACAATATCATGCCATATAAACTGTGATATATAATAGAAAATAAAGGGTTGCATGCAATAAGGTGCCTAATCGTACTATAGTGAATATGCAATAACAATCCTTCACATATGGGCGCTCGGGCTGTATAGAAGGGCATCGTTCCTTTCTTCGGGAACCAGTCATCTTCGTCCATAACGCTCGATAAACGTCAGAGGGAATCAGTAAGAAAATGTCCATATCGCTCCAAGAACGTCAAAGGGAATCAGTAAGTAAGGTGAACTTGTGTCTCCAGCGGAGCTTCAGGTACAATAGCAATGCTTATGTGGCCCATACATCAAGAAACTGTTCTTCCCACCCTATGCCTAGTATGTTGTATCCACAACACATAATCCCTATTAACCGCTAAGTCAAACTAAACATGCAACACTATTGGCGGTTAATCTTATCGCACGACTTATACGTACTGATGGCCAGCCAGTCACGCATGTCCGAGTTCTATATGTGAACATGGTACAAATGTGTCAAGACCTATGTATGCAACACACAAAAGGTGGTCCCTTAAATCTAAGTTCATTGTATAAAATAATAGTACATAGCAGGAAATAGAACTGAACAGTAAAATTCTATCTAATCATGCCACGTAACACAGTTTATTTTGCAGAAAGTAAATATTAAGTGAATGCATAAAAATGTGCTAAAATAAATAGACAGCTAATGGCAAAGTATCTTGCCTGGTATGACGCCTAGTGTGTTGCAATGATCAAGGTGGCACCGAATAGGACTTCGATGTTAAACTACGCAAGTCAGCCTCTGATGATGGCATGGACTATTCCATCGGGTCCAGAACGGTCAGATTAGTTAGGGTCGATAGGAGGGTGTACAAATTTAGCGACGGAATAGGAATAATGAACTTGGTTACGAACAAGCTGATAATCGAAGGGGAAAAAAGATAAGGTAAATAATACTTATACTATTCTAGGAAAATAGTTATAATATTTGAAAATAAATTTTTATAGTGAAAAATAGTATTTTGACTCGATCTATATTTCAAACATAGTTTTAGATAAATACAAAATAATTTTAGAAAAATTATTAAAGCAAAAAAGCCTATTTTGTGTCAAAATATAATTTGGAAACTATATATTTTTTATGGGTCAATATATTTCAAAATAACATTAATAATCTAGGAAATTTATCTAGGGTTTTAAACCATATTTTGGAATATAGGCCAAGCCAAATATAATATTTATATAACTGTATATATATTTTTTACAAGGAGATTTGAAAAGATTATTATACCTAATTACACAAAAAAAACAATTATTAATAATAAACATTAACCTCAGTCACTAAAATAATATAATAATGGTAGTAGAAATATAATAATGATAGAAGAACAATAATGTAGTTACGACAACTTTTTAATAATAATAATAATAATAATAATAATAATAATAGTAAGCTACTTGAGCTGTTCTTCTTCGAGAACAGTGGCCAAGACTTTTCAATAAAAGAAAGAGCTTTAGAGGGATTTATGGAAACAGAGGGGCGATGGAAGAGAGAGTGACGAGCGGAAGGACTCGTGAGTTGAGGGACGGGCCGGAGTGAGGGGAAGAGCGGGGAAGGAAGAAGCCTATAGAGACTCGGGAGAGGGAAGGAGAGAAGCTACCGGCCTATGCGATGCCGACTCGGTGGAGACGGAGGAAGGGCCAAGTCTTCATCGGTGGACGGAGCGCACAGAGGGGATCGGTAGCTCTCAGGTTAAAGACGGTGCCAGATCACACGGAAAGGCCCTGGGTGCAAGGTGTTGACGGCTGCTACGGGAACCGTCCCTCACGGATGTTCGACGTAGGTGCGCAACAGCGATCCGGCCACGACGGCGAATGATCAGCGAGAACAAGGTGAGTGTTGATGATTTTGGGAAGCGGCTACGGCCATAGCGATGGTCATGGCGGGGAGCCAGATACCAGGGTTGGGGTGGCCCGGTGATGAGGCCAGGGCTGTGCGATGGTGGTGGTGTCTCTTGATGGTAGCGGAGGAAGTCAGGTGGTGGTTGACGGTTTTGGTGGTGGTGTCTGTGGACAGGGGCCGGAGTGGATGGTCGGAGGCAGATAGGTGTTCGCTGCTCAGGGAGTGTCCATGGTGGCGGTGATTGGGAAGCCAATGGTGGTGCTGACGGCCACAAGGGTGGTGTGGTGTAGTTGGTTGTGGTAGGGGCCATTAGCCGGTCATGGCGATGGTCCTGGTGGGTTTCTGCCGGGGAAGAAGATAGGGGAGGTGGAGTCATAGGTGGTCGGGTCTATCGATGGTGGTGCCAGGACAGGGAGCACCTGGTAGTGGCAGGACGTGGTTGGCTGCTGGTCAAGAAAGGCGACGGTGCTGGTCGTTAGAGTAGGATTTGCGTTTAGGTGGTCGTCGTATCCGGGATTGTTGGACACGGAAGTGATAATGTAAAAAGAATATTTTATATTGGAAAGACACCCGGGGTCGGACCCGAGGCCGTTACGGCTGACACGGAAAGATTAGACACTGACACGATGTACGACACTGTGGTGGAGGAATTTATTTGCTTATGGAATTTATGAAAAAGAGCAAGGAAGCTCTCCTTATATAGGAGGTGGATTCCTATATAGATATGGACTAGGAAATTCAATCCCCTTTAGGTAAATCATATATTAATTTAAATAGATTTAAACGAATTCAATCCAAATCCGAATCCAATTTAAATCTAGGTAAATCTATGTTTACATTAAATCTTTATAAAATAGAATCCATAAAATAAATTCAAATATGTAAATCATCATAATTAATTTAAACATCAACCAAAAAAACTTTTAAATATCTTTTTATGAACACTAAAATTATAATAATAATTAAATTTCAAAATTTATTATAAGTATTTGAATATTAGAAAATAACTGAAATACCTTTTTTTTGCAAATAAGTAAAATTATCAATTAGTTTTCGAACTCAAAATATGCATGGAATAAATTTTCATGTACCGTGCATGCAAAATAGATTAAAATATTATTTCTCTAAATCATTATTTATACATGTATAGCTTAAGTAAAGATAAAGTTGCATACGCTCGACGCCACGTATTTTGTAAATGTAGGCAATTAAAATATTTACTTTATAATAATTGGGAAAATATATTATTTTTTAAAGAAAACTTTGCATACGAGAAAATATTTTACATCGTATATTCGTAGTTGCATTTGACGTACAAATACGAATAAAAAAATCAATACCAAAATTCATTTTTTTTAAAATCATAGTGAAAATTTAGGGGGTTTACATCCTACCCAACTTACAAGAATTTTGTCCTCGAAATTAAGAATGATTAGGGGGTTGAGAAGGTACAAGGGTATATCGATATGATCAAATCATGGACGACGTTTAACATAAACTTGTATTTAGAAAGTCGTAATTTCGATAGCTAAATATAGTTCAGGTAATAAATGATGGTCGCTAGTTAACACAAGAAGAGAAAAATGTTAGGGGTCAAAAAGTGGAGGTAAAATAATTAGAGACGTTGGAGAAGATTGTACGTTAGACGTCTTGGTTGAGGGCATGAATAGGAGGACGATTGTTATCATTCAAGTGATTGGAAGGTCACGTAGTAGGTCGAGGAAAGGACGAGTAGTTTAAGATGAGGATATAATCACGGGCTGGTCAATGGTTTAGTTACACTCATGTATATACAATTATCATGGGTATAGGAGAAAATGAGTGTTTTGCTTTCTAAAATAAGGGAAAGACAATAAACTGTAAAAAGTTCAAGAAAATGTTAGCGAGTGCTAATACGTGGTTCAAATATGATTGGAAAATTTCAAAAAGAATTGCCAAGACAGTCGTGGATGAGTTTCTAGAGGCTAAGTTTTACTATGGCTCCATCCACGTAGAACATATATGAAAAACGAACCAAAGTGCATTCGGTTGATTAGACCATCATGTACCATTTCTGATTAGATAATATGTTAGTGAGCGCGCGCTCAATAGCATGTGTCTTGAACAAGTTTGATAACGGTTAAACTTGCAAAACTAGGCTATAGTAGCAACATTTAGTCAAGATGGTAAAAACATAGGCACGTGAGATTATGATTAAAAAATAGTAGAATTAGCTCAACTCCTTAAGAATCTAAGTCATGTCCTATGTTGGTGCCTATATAGTTGCCCTATTGTTTACTTGTCTAAGGCTTGGTTAAGGCCATGAGGAAGGTTAGGACGTAAGGCATTCTACCTAACTTACAAGTGTTAAACTAATGGTATTTTGGGACAATAAAACATGTCTATCTAGTAGGGGTCACCCTCCTAACCTCTAGCAAGCACGAAGGGAAGATAAGAATAATGGTAGAAGGAATCAAGCAAGATGCAATCAATGAGTCAAGCGATAGATAAATTAAGAAAAGAGGTCAAGTAGGTGGATGAGATCCTAGACTCTAATCCTATACGCAGGCTTGCTTGGTATGGTAAAGTAACCAAACAATTTATCACGACCTGCATGGGCCACCACAAAAATATGTAATGCCCCAGCCCCAAAATACTTAGGACTAAGTATGTAGACATGCCAGCTACATACATACGAAGTATACTCCAATATATGGAATCCTCATATGTATACATAAGCTATAAATGCAGTAAAACCAAGGCTAACTAATCTCATCCACAAAATAAAGGAATAAAAGATACCATATAATCAACTATGAAATGTCCTTATACAAGATGTTGGGCGGATACAAATCCACTACCAACTATTTTAGAAGAGAGAGAATACATAACAAAAGAAAGAGTTTGGCGAACGAGGCGAAGACGATCAAAGTGCAATCATCCTCGAAGAAATAGAAATGATCACGGCCACGGCTAGAACACCTGCGAAAGATAAGCACACACCTAGAGAGATAACCAGGTCCTCAGAGGGATGTAAGAAGATACACAATATCATGCCATATAAACTGTGATATATAATAGAAAATAAAAGGATTTATGCAATATGGTGCCTAACCGTACTTTAGTGAATATGCAATAAAGAACAATCCTTCACATATGGGCGCTCGGGCTGTATAGCATTGGCATCATGCCTTCCTTCGGAAACCAGTCGTCTTCGTCCATAACGCTCGATAATATCAGAGGGAATCAGTAAGAAAATGTCCATAACGCTCCATAAACGTCAGAGGGAATCAGTAAGTAAGGTGAAACTGCGTCTCCAGCGGAGCTTCAGGTACAATAGCAATGTATATGTGGCCCATACATCCAGAAACTGTTCTTCCCACACCATGTCTAGTATGTTGTATCTATAACACATAATCTCTATTAACCGCTAAGTCAAACTAAACATGCAACACTATTAGTGGTTAATCTTATCGTACGGCTTATACGTACTAGTGGCCAGCTAGTCACGCATGTCCAAGTTCTATATGCGACTCGCAACAACGTGGTACAAATGTGTCAAGGCCTATACATGCAACACACAAAATGGTCCCTTAAATCTAAGTTCAATGTATAAGAGAATAGTACATAGCAGGAAATAGAACTGAACAGTAAAATTCTATATATCATGCCATGTAACACAGTTTATTTTGCAGAAAGTAAATATTAAGTAAATGCATAAAATATGAGCTAAAATAAATAAATAGCTAATGGCAAGGTATCTTGCCTGGTATGACGCCTGGTGTGTTGCGATAATCAAGGTGGCACCAAATAGGACTTCGATGTTATAACTATACAAGGCAGCCTCTGTGATGGCATGGACTATTCCATCGGGTCTAGAACAGTCAGATTAGTTAGGGTCGATAGGAGGGTGTACAAATTTAGCGAAGGAATAGGAATAATGAGCTTGGTTACAAACAAGATGATAATTGAAGGAGGAAAAAAGAAAAGGTAAATAATAGTTATACTATTCTAGGAAAATAGTTATAATATTTGAAAATAAATTTTTATAGTAAAAAATAGTATTTTGGCTCGATCTATATTTCAAACATAGTTTTAGATAAATACAAAATAATTTTAGAAAAATTATTTAAGGCAAAAAAACCTATTTTATGTCAAAATATAGTTTTGAAACTATATATTTTTTACGGGTCAATATATTTCAAAATAACATTAAATCTAGAAAATTTATCTAGGGTTTTAAAACCATATTTTGGAATATAGGCCAAGCCAAATATAATATATAACTATATATTTTTTACAAGGAGATTTGAAAAGATTATTATACCAAATTACACAAAAAAAACAATTATTAATAATAATTAATAAAAACATTAACCTCAGTCACTATAATAATAATAATGGCAGTAGAAAAATAATAATAGAAGAACAATGTAGTTACAACAAATTTTAATAATAATAATAATAATAATAAATAATAATAATAATAAGCGACTTGAGCTATTCTTCTTCGAGAACAGTGGCCAAGACTTTTCAATAAAAGAGAGAGTTAGAGGGGATTTATGGAAACAGAGAGGCGGAGGAAAGAGAGAGTGACGAGCGGGAGGACTCGTGAGCTGAGGGACGGGCCGGAGTAAGCCGGAGAGAGGGGAAGAAGGGGGAGGAAGAAGCCCATAGAGACTCGGAAGAGGAAAGGAGAGGAGCTATCGGGCTGTGCGGTGCCGACTTGGCGAAGATGGAGGAAGGCCCATCTTCATCGGTGGACGGAGGGGCGCGGTGGCCTCAGGTTAAAGACGGCGCCAATCCACATGGTGTGGCCCTGGGAGCAAGGTGTTGATGGTTGCTGCGGGAACCTCTGCTCGCGGCTGCTCGAAGAGGTGCACGACGGAGATCCGACCACTACGATGAAGGCTCATCGAGAATAAGGTGAGTGTTGATGATTTTGGGTGGCGGCTGTGGCAACAGGGATGGCCGTGACTAAGAGCTGGATGCCAGGGTTGAGGGTGGCCCGGTGATGAGGCCAGGACTATGCGACGGTGGTGTATCGCTTGACGATGGCAGTAGAAGTCAGGTGGTGGTTGACGACTATGGGTGGTGGTGTCTGTGGACAGGGGCCAGAGTGGATGGTCGGAGGCAGCTAGGTGTTCGCTGCTTGGCCGCGGTGGTGGTGATTGGGAATCCAGTGGTGGTGTTGACGGCTACAGGGGTGGTGTGGTGTAGTTGGTGTGGTAAGGGGCCGTTGGCCAGTCGTGGCGGGTGGTCCTAGTAGGTTTTCTGCGGGGGAAGAAGACAGGGGAAGGTGGAGTCATAGGTGGTCGGGTCTATCGATGGTGATGCCAGGAGAGGGAGCACCTGGTGGTGGCAGAACGTGGCTGGCTGCTGGTCATGAAAGGCGACGGCTGGTCGTTAGATTAGGATTAGCGTTTAGGTGGTCGTCGTGTCCGGGGTGTCGGACACGACAGAGGGATATTGGATTTGTGTCTGGGATTGTCGAACACGAAAGTGAAAATATAGAAAGAATATTTTATATTAGAAAGACACCCGGGGTCAGACCCGAGGCCGTCACGGCTGACACGGAAAAGATTGGACACCGACACGATGTACGACACTGTGGTGGAGGAATTTATTGGCTTATGGAATTTATGAAAAATGGAAAGGAAGCTCTCCTTATATAGGAGGTGGACTCCTATATAGATATGGACTAGGAAATTCAATCCCCTTTAGATAAATCGTATATTAATTTAAATTGATTTAAACGAATTCAATCCAAATCTGAATCCAATTTAAATCTAGGTAAATCTATCTTTACATTAAATATTTATAAAATAGAATCCATAAAATAAATTTAAATTTGTAAATCATCATAATGAATTTAAACATCAATCAAACAAATTTTAAAATATCTTTTTATGAACACTAAATTGTAATAATAATTAAATTTTGAAAATTTATTATAAGTATTTGAATATTAATAGAAAATAACTCAAGTACCTTTTTTTTTGCAAATATAAAATAATATCAATTACTTTTTGAACTCAAAATATGCATGGAATAAATTTCCATGTACCGTGCATGCAAAATAGATTAAAATTTATTTCTCTAAATCATTATTTATACTTGTGTAGCTTTTAAAGTAAAGATAAAGTTACACAATCTCGACGCCACGTATTTTATAAATGTAGGCAATTAAAATATTTACTTTATATTAATTTGGAAAATATACTTATTTTTCAAAGCAAACTTTGTATACGAGAAAATTTTACATCGTATATTCGTAGTTGCATTTGACGTACAAATAAAATAAAAATAAAATCAATACCAAAATTTATTTATTTTTAAAAATCTTAGTGAAAATTTAGGGGGTTTATAGGAGGATTAATAGAGAAAGAGAGGAGTAAATGAGAGTAAATGAGAGGAGAGAGAGAAGATGTTGGTATATATATCATGCCAAGTCATTTTAAACCAACCCAAACTAAACCAAGTCAAGCCAACATATCATGTAGAACCATGGTAAACGAAACCAAGACTAGCAAAGAACAAACCAAAACTAAACCAAGACAAGACTAAGCAAGACAAATCTAACTCTGGTTCACCTGACTAATGTCAGAAATCTGTACACGTATACTAAAAATACGTATAACGAAAGTGGAGTGACACATCAGCATTTAGCTTTGTTTTGAAGATCCACTTCAGTCCAATTGTATTTTTATCTTGCGGCAAATCCACCAACTTTCATATGTGATTTATTTTAATGGATGCAATTTCCTCTTCCATAGAATGATTCTATTCTACAGCTTGAGCTGCCTCTTCATAAGAGGTAGGTTCTCTTGCTATTAAAGCAAAGCTACAAGATTCATATATTCTATTAAGGATCTCACCTTTCTTGGTAGAGTTTTAGATTCTGGAGTTGTGGGACAACTTGTAGTGCCTTCTGTTGGAGGTACAACAGGAGACTCTAATTCATTCACGTCTTGTTGTGGGGAGTTAGTTGTCTCTACCTTTTCATATTGCACATCAACCTATCATTTTCAATCCACTTCCAAAAAACTTTTTGTCAAATACAACATCTCTACTTTATTATCAACTTCTTAGATATTGGATTATACAATTGATATTCTTTAGTCTCATCAGTATATCCAATAAAAATGCATTTGACACTTTTCTTATCAAGCTTATGTCTTTTTCATAATTGACATGAGCATATGCATTTGAACCAAAAACTTTTAAATTACTTACATCGGGTTTCTTACCAAACCATGCTTCTAAAGGAGTTCGATTATGTACTATTTTTGTAGGAGATCTATTTAGGAGGAAGACTGAAGTGTGCACTACTTCCTCCTATAACCCATTTGGAAGATGCTTTTCCTTTAACAGACTTCTCGTCAACTCAACTATGGTCCTTTTTTTATTCCCAACTCCATTTTGCTTTGGTGTATAACTTGATGTCAAATACATTTGTATGACAATAGCTTGATAAAAATTTAAACTCTTTGGATAAAAATTCTCCCCCGCGATACGTTCTCAAAGTTTTTGTAAAGTAACCACTTTGCTTCTCAATATAAGATTTGAATATTTGGAATTTAGAAAATGCCCCTAATTTGTACTTCAAAAAATAAACCCAACTCATTCTACGAAAGTCATCAATGAATAAAAGAAAATACTTTTAGCCGCCCAATGAAGGAGTTCTCATTGGACCAGGCATTCTTTCTCTCCACCCCAACTTAACGGAAATTATGTATTATGTTGCTTCCCATAGATACATCATTCACATATCATCTACATTCTCAATACAAAGTAAACCATCTACCATATTTTTCTGATTCGATACCTTTAAACCATTAAAAACAAGTGTCCATAACGCAAATGCCCTAACCTAGAATCATTTTTAATATTCACAGATAAAGCATGATCATAAAGATAAAAGAACTTGAGTGGAAACTTCTTAGGTGCCATCTTAACTACAATAATTCTACCAGATTTCATTGGGATTACGAATTTAACATGTGTCATTCAAAAAAAATGAATAGCCCTTTTGAGTTAATTGTCCAATACTTAACAGATTGTGAGCTAAGCCAAGAATATAAAGAACATCATGAATTTGCTTCCAATACCTGATTTAGTTCTCACTGCAATGACACATTTTCCTTCGGTTTGAACCTGTTTCCATGTCGAAGTTGCAGTTTTCACTTTACTGATTCATCGATATTTTTGAAGACCCCATTTAAACATGTCATGTGATTATTGTAACCACTATCCAATAACATATATCATTTGAAGTTTGCTTTAGCATTAAGACAAGTCACAAAGAGATTAGCTTATTTATTAATTCTTCAGCTGCATTGGCTTGATGCTTCCCAATAATAACGCTCAATATGATCATACTTGCTACAATAACAAAATTGAATATTTGAGTCATGGTTACCTTTCCAATTGGACGAGTCTCCTTTACCTTTCCAGTTATTTGAGTCTCCTTGTTCATTATGATTCCTTCGGCCTAGGCCTCGACCTCGGCCTCCTCCTCGACCATGATATCCTTGATATCCACCTTTTCCTTGGTGTGTTCTTGTAGGCTTGTTTGAGTTTTCAACTCTTGTTTAGAATACACTCTCAACGCTCTTTTCGGTTGCCTTGTTTAATCTTTGTTCATAACTAGAAGAGAACTTGTTAGTTAACTAAAAGAATAAGTACATAAATCTTTTGATTCCTCTATTGCTACTATTACATGTTCAAATATAGGAATAAGATGTCACGTTCGACCGATTTCGCAGAACCAATCGTCCTCGCCTGGGTATGATACCGCACGAGCCTAGGTTGTGTTCGCGCAAGACGAATTTCATAATGATCGATTCTATGCGACGGGCCTGTCGTACAAAAATCTCAAAGCAGAAGTATTGCATAACGAAGAGAACACAAGTATTCATATAATGAGAACTCTTATTAATAATCTTGCAAAATTTACAAAGGGCCAAAGCCAAGATTACAATAGATCAAGCTCAAAAATCTCTCATAATACAATCACTCTGCCCTCTCTCTCATCTATCAATACAAAGGTTCAAGGTTTGCCACTTGCGGATGCTTTAGAAGGCGATGTCCATACATTATGTTCCGTATAGGTGAAGACTCCAACTTGGCCACATGCCTAGAAACATAAAGGAACTCCATGCCTCAGCCCGTCTAAGCGGGCTCTGCCCCGAGCATGCTGATACCTGAACCTGCACATGAGAACTGGTAGGGTATCAGTAAATAGCCGTACTGGTGAGTGAGGCCCCTCACCCAGCTATACAAAACCAACATGTTATGTTATTACTGCAACTTATTCTTTTGTGGTCTTTCTTATAGTGCCCTGACCCGTAAGATGCCTTAAAATGGATGGATGGTTCGATGAAGCCTTGTTGGACTTAGAAATATTCAGAAGGATCACTTGGAAGGCTACGCGATCGAGGCGAGAATTATCCTATGAATCTGAGTAGTATTGATCCTTCGAAGATCCTTTAGCTTCACGCTTAATAAAAAAAGATAGTATGATATGTTTATTTGTTGAGTTGTGGAATAACACCTCGCATGAAAGTTAGAATGATAATAAAAGATATTTAATCACATGACCCAAAAACTATTACGTATCATTTCATGAATTGTGGGCTTGCGTGTTTTTACAATAAAATACATGACAGGTGAAGGAAAAGTCCCAACTGCTTGGGCGGTGAGTATATCGAGCCTTAGCTCGATGAATAGATGGTAACACAGATAATAAGACCCAAGAAATGAGCAGTGAGTATGCTTAAATTATGTCTATATGAATGTATGTTAAACAGATGCTAATTCCCAAGAATTGGGCAGTGAGTACATTGAGTTTTGGTTGAAAAGATGTATGGTATCAAAGATGTGAAGAAGGGCTTAGGTAATCACATTCTATTATCTTGTCGTCGATGTAGAATGTTGATTACACTAAGACCCTGGATTGGGAAGATGATAATGCGAGTGTTGGCTCAAGGCAAGATGTTAATATGAATGTGAAAGATGGCTTATTAAAAAAGATGGCTTAATTACTTAGTTTTCCTTATCATGCATTATATGCTCTTTATAGATAAGTTGTATATATTTGCATGATCATGGACAACTTGTCGATGAGGTGGTTCCTCGAACGGTATTCCAAGGCCTTGGAAACCGATTCATCCTAGGGGGAACCTCGTGCTGAATTAGTAGCATAGTGATTCGGGAACCTTCCGGATTGGGCTAGCTACCCGCTGATGAAGGAGAGCCGTCTAACCATAAGTCCAAAATGGTGTTTAGTCAGTGACCTTCATATAGATATGTCCAGTGCTAATGATGTCTTATGCAGGAAGAGTAAGTTATTACTCAAATACATGAAATGATGTCGGCTGTTGGTAAGAATCACCTGAATGGTGATAATTATGATAATATGATATTGTTCTTAATAATGTCTTATGCAGGCTGAGTAAGTATTATAAATGTACAAGGATGGTTACATGACCGTGGGTAAGAAATCACCAAAGGGTGATACCATATTAATTTATATTATGTTGGGTATAAATAAATGCATGCTTTACTTCTGTCGGATATGAACTGCTAGTTGACCAGGCAATGAAAGAGACCACTTTTAATAATATTTTATAACATAAATACCTAGTGTTGTCTTCTTAGGTAAGTTGGGCCAGTACCGCTCGCTACTACATTGATGATATACTGACCCACATTGTGGACAATATTACAGGTGATTGAGTATGGGGGAGATCGTTTGATCAGTGCTTGGCATTGATAAATCTGATGGGTGTGCAGAAGCTCTTCTTACAAGACGATGTCTTCTGCTATACGGGACATAATGTATGGAACAGTATAACTGAGATGTACCAGTGAGATTGTAGCCAAATCGGCGAGTTCATTGTAAGCAAAGTCTGCATGTTTGGTTGTAAAGCCTAAATAGCAAGTATATATTAAGTTGGCTATTCAAGAATCTTGTAATCTGTTGTAAACTCTGTATTCAGTTGTAAGTCTTATAATTATTTGAGAAAATTAATAAAGAGATATATTTCTTCATATCTTGTTGTGACTTCAATATATCGGCTTGGTTTTGCTGAGCTGTCATTGTTTTCTGAGAAATAAGAAGAACTGTAATGGTTTTGTCTTATACAAGTACAATCTAGACTTGTACGGCATCACGCCCAGTGGCTAGTTTTCGATCCTCCGGGATCAGGGTGCGGCATTTCTAATCTTGCCTCATGATCAATTCGATTACTTAGACTCCTGGCCATTTCTTGTTGCAACCAACATGATCGTGCTATCAAATCCTTGTGACCGTGCAACAAACCCATTTGTGCAACAACGTGGTCATGTCTCGCAGCAACGTGAATCATACTCTTTTACATGCCCTTTTCAAAACGACTCAACATGAACTCATAAACTTGTGTCAATAACTCAAACACCCGATACCACATCTCATACCGAAGCATGTGTGTAAGACCTCTCCCAGAAATTACTTTATTTGTAATTTATTAATTTCTAATTTTGTAATTTATTTAACAATCTATTGAATTTTCATGACTAAGGTTTAACTATTCATTTTTATTTATTTTCGGTAATATTGACTCTTGTTGAAATAATAATATTATTATTTAGAGAATTCTATTAGTGTTGAAATGTTTATATTTTTCTTTAATAAATAACAACAAGTCTATCACTTTTCATTCCGTAACCTCCGACCCTTCCATTCCGTAACCCTCGACCCTTCCATTATGTAACCCCCAACCATTCCATTCTGTAACCGCCAATTCAACCTTTCCTATTTGTAACTTCCCTTCATTTCTCTATAAAGAGAGAAATGTTAAAACAAAAACTTAAGCATTACCATCTTCCTCCTTTGGAGCAACCCAGCGACCCATGCCGCACTCGACAACAGGACCTTCTTTCCGTGTTCACGTATGTCCGTGAGTACCTTCAAGGTTGACACCAAGAGCTTCCTCCGAGTTTTTTTGGTAAGGTTTACTACCATTCTCTTGGATTCTATAGAAAGGAATATAGTAGAACTATAGGATTTACTAGAGATGAAGAAGAATAATTCACTGTTCACGTGTATAGGAAGATGTATTATACACATGTAAAGAACGGGAAACACCACATGCATATGGCTCCTGGCTTTCCTTTTTATCTCTCTTAGACATTTTAGCATAATTGCAATAACCCCTTCTTTTCACTCCCTGATAGAGATGGGCACGGGATGGGTTGGGCCCAAATTTTGTGGACTCGGACTGAACCCGTTAATTGGTAGGGCGGGGCGGGACAGGTCCAAAAAATATTGGAATCAGAACTGGCTCGACCAGTTCGAAATGGGTCCGAACCGGGCCGACCCGCGGGTCCAAACGGGTCCCAAAAAAGTTTTAAAAATTCTAGAATAGTAAACGTTTACATATATTCTATTATCTACAAGAACAAATCAAGTCTTTTGTCTTCCCAAATTTCTAGAATTTGTTTATTAAACAATAACTTGTTCTATTATCTATAAACTATAATAGCAAAAAATTCTAAAATTGATTAAAAAAATACATACCCCTAGAAACGGGTCGGTCCGGGGCCCCGTTTATTTTGAAAATAGAACCCGTTCCACCAGGTTAGTGTCACACGACCCGCCCCAGCCCGCCCCGTTTAAATTCTAAATTTTAGAAACCGGCATGTTTGGACATTTTACAGTTCGGGCCGGGTCAGAACTGCGGGTCTTGAAACCGTTTGCCCACCCCTACTCTCAGACCATGATTGTTTCTATCTGTCACATATTGGTTCAAGCAATCATGATTGTAAATTTGCATAAAAACTCTCTCCACAAACCAATAGTGCAATCAATCCAACTCCTGTCCACCATCGTTTTGTCTTTCACAACATGTGGATAGGTAATTGGTAGTTGGAAATGAGCCCTTCATTGATTAACTTTTCCAAATAAATCCCTCTCTTTTCTATGTGTTTGCACAACACATATACACAACAACACAGACTATTCATGTAAGTAATGCTTATATGTGCACTGGATCCAACTAAAGTTGGTAGCTAATTACGTATAGCCCCTTCCAGTTCTAATTAAATTTCATAACTACATACTAACTTTAATTCACATAAATCGTATTTACTCGATAGTAATTAGTACACAAACCACAAGTAATTAATTGTCTACCTTTATAATAAATGTGTATATTATATATATACACCTAGGTAGCGTTAATAATAATTTTCATATATATAATAAACTTAATGAATTATATAGGCTAGTTGGACTTGGAGTTGGGACCAGATCCTCGACCTTAGCATGGGAAGTAGGCAAGTATACCTTGCCAACTTTTACAGTATATCTTATATGCATGTTCTCTACTTTTATATTGTTCTTTTTCTTATATTTTTATATTTATGTTGTTTTACCCTGTTTCTAGTTTTACTTTATCATGTTTCTAGTTTTACATGCTCTTACATGTTTTCTGTTATATTTCATTACCTGCTATATTGGTCTTCAGGTTCATCTGTGTCTCACGATAGAGATGCCTAGTCCTACGCCACTATTTCTTTGACTCGACTTGATGTGATATGACTTGACTTGAGATATTCTATAGAGTGGGAGCGCTTACCATGGCTACAGTCTATAGGATGAACTTGACCCTTGTATTCTCTAGAAGATTGATACTAGGATTGGCTACATTCTCGATTGAGAATCGCTTGTCTAGGACTACAATTGAGACTATAGATTGGGAGTGCTTTCTTTGACTATAGTCTATAGGATGGACTTGTTAGCCACGTCTAGTATGGCATGACACTGTCTTAGTTTCCTGGTGTCATAGTTAATTCTTTCGTGACTATTTATTATTTTTTCTGCATATTTTATACTGTTAAATTTGGCACATTTTTATGTATCTTGCTAGTCCCCTGAGGACCTGGTGATCTCTTCAGGTATTAGATGAAGTTATCAAGATTTAAAATATTGATGGATGATGATTGCTTCACCAAGACTACGGGTATACTTAGTTGATGCTATTATCATTATCTTCCTTATTTATCTTTTGTCCTCTTTTGACTCATGCTGTTATTATAGCCTAGTCTTTTACAAACTTTATTTTCTTCTAGCTTGTGCATGATGAATGTCTTATTTGGGATCCACTCTAATACTTTATCTATTCTAGAATCAGTGTATTATGGTCTGATTAGCCTTAGTACACTAGATTCGTTATTGTTACCAATAATTAGTGGATTGAGATATAGTTGATTTAGAACAACAAAATAGCTTATGTCACGACCCGCACCCTGAATAGGGGCACGAGCATGTGGTTACGTCCAGCCTACGCCGCAATATCGGCGGTAGAACGCTGTATATAGGGTCTGTAAATACTACGACTAAAACAGATAAATGTACCTGTACAGTATATACACTCCAAATGGAGGTGACATAGCAATACAATCTCAATCACAAATATAAAACTAAGGTAGATAGCATGGAAAGGAAATATGATAGATAAAGCAGGAAATGAGTCCAAAATACACAAGTCAGAGCTATACACAAACATCCAGAGTCTCAGAAAATATATATAATAGATACTACAAACTGAAATGTACTAGCTGGCTTGCAGGCCAGACAAACCTAACTAAACTATGCTACTCAGGGTGAGCAAAGTCTAGTGGCTCTACCAACAAGCCACGGTCTAAGTCTACTCCGTCAGACTCAACCCCATAGTAGGTCGGGCAATCAGTCTCAGAGTCATCTGGAAAATTGTCAACGGTATCCTGTCAGGAAAATGAGCAAGTACAAACACCAACAGCAGTTCCATATGAATGGACAAATACTATAAGAGACAGTGTAATGAAATACAAGACGAAGAAATGTGAAATACATGATAAAATCAGCAAGAAATATATAACAGATGTGAATACTGAATAGGACGATAAGATGTATATAGGGCGACTTAGGAACTATTCGGGAATTGAGTTACAACCCTTAACCAAACAAGGATCGGGGTTGTAACCCTTCTTCCAAACAGAACTTAGCCTCCAAGGATAAATAAATATAAAAATGTGACTTGAATTATTAGAGCGTTATGTGATCGGCTAGGGAATCATGGTAGGGTTATCCACTTGGCCCGACAATCACATAAAAATCTGAAAGGGTCATGCCGGCCAACCTGGATAACAAAGGCGTAGGGTATCTGCTACACCTTACGTGAGGTGAGGGTGGCACTAGCAAAATAGTGACAGGAGGCTTTGATCACATAACTCCTAATAATTCCCCCATACCCGAATAGTATCATGGATCCGAACATGGCACGTCATGACATGGGATTCAAAAGCAGGGGGCCAGCCCACTCCCAAATCGATGTCTATATAAGCACATGAACATGGATATCATACACCAATATACCAAGGAAATTCGGGAATAATATCTCATGACAGGATCCGACGTATACTAGTCCGTGAACCATTGCGTCGGAATCATGTAAGACACTACGACTGAATCGGATATAGTAGATATCAAGACAATGAAAACTATCAGTGAATGTACTCGCCTGTGGTCCTGAGCTGATAAGGTGAACAGACGCTCAGAGTGATCACAGACCTAAAATAAGATACTATGAGTCAAACATGGCTTAATACTGAAAAAAGAAACTAATTCAAGTCATGAATGCAAGTCTAAGTCAAAACTAGGTCTATCTAGGTCAGACTGGGTCATACTAGGTCATACTGGTTCATACTATGTCATACTAGGTCACTGGGAGTCATTCCAAGTCAAACAAGGTCAAACGGGGTCAAGGTTGACTTACGGTTGACTTTTGGTCAAAAAGTAAACCCGGGTCAACTCTTGTCAACTCTAGGTCAACCCTAGGTCAAACTAGTCTAATGTTGACCAACTGTTGACTTTCAGTCAACTGGTCAACTTTGATTTGGTTTCGGTCAAATCTAGTCGCTTAAAGACTAAGTTTGACTCTCGGTTGACTTTTGTTGACTTTTGGTCAAAATGGTCAACCGACATCAAAACTAGTCTATGAGCACTATATTTGATCATTACCAACCAAGGGAATCAAGTCCTAACCCTATCTTAGAGTCTAGACTCAAGCACCCTATTCCTCGGTAAAACCTATATTACCTTTACCAATACCTTACCATGAATCATATACCACTCCTCACATCACTCTAGCACTCACATATATCACACTCACTCACACACAACACTCTCACATGATATCACACTCAAATAGGCTTTTCTATAGGTTTCCTATTAGTTGCACATAGGCTAAACTATGGTTTACTAGCTACACTCATTCAGGCTCTCACACACACATACAACCTCATAACACACACTCACACACATAGCTAATTGTGGACTGATATGGGGTTATGGTGGGGCTGATACGTGGTGTTTTGACGGCTGGAACATGGAACAAATGTGGACTGAAATATGGGCAGTAGATAGGATGTACAAGGCTGGTTTGAAGGGACAAGTTTAGGGCTGTTTGTAGGGTGTTTTCAGGACTGTATATGGGACAACAGGACAGCCATCTATGGGTGTATTCCCGGGCTGTTTTGGACAGCAAGTAAAGGGTTCTTTTGGGGACTGAATTGGATAATAAAGGACTATTTTAGGACAGGAAATGGGGACTAAAATGTGGAGCTAAATGGCAGCCATATGGGATACATGGACAGCCATGTATGGGCTGTGTTAGGACAACAAAGTGGGGGTTTTCTAGACCGATTTGGGGGGTGCAATGACAGCCAATATAGACTAAAAAACTGGGCTGAAGTAGACTGGTTTTAGGACAAATAGGACAGCCAATATAGGTGATGTAAGGGACTGAAATTATGGTGTAAATGACAGCCAAAGGGGGGAAAAACTAGACAGGAATGGGGCTGTCTTAGCTGCTGTTTTGGCAGTGGGAAATTGGTTCATGGGTGTCCCCCCTCCCCTCCAAACACTCACAAACCACCCTCAACATTTCCTCCATCACTCACACTCAAACATTTAATCAAACACAACACAAACACCTCTCTACAAACACAAACACACACCAAACCATACCCTCCTTGGCCGGCCCTCTATGTACCTACAACCAATCTCAAACATATACACATTCCCACCATTAATTATATCCACATATATATAACCAGAATATGAATATACATATATATATATATATATATATATATATATATATATTTTTTTTTTATTTATTATATATATATATATATATATATATATATATATATATATATATATATATATATATTTTATATATATATATATATATATATATATATATATATATATATATATATATTTTATTTATATATTTTTTTTATTTATTTATTTATTTTATTTATATATATATATTATATATATATATATATATATATATATATAGAGAGAGAGAGAGAGAGAGAGAGAGAGAGAGAGAGATTAATATATATATCACCACATATATATATATATATATATATATATATATATATATATATATATATATATATATATATATTAATGATACATTAAGATACATAGGAAAACTCATTCTAAACACATAGTAAAATCTGGAGTTAATATTAGAACGACAATAAATCAATACACAAATGATTCCACAAGTGTCCAAATAGGGTTTTTTCCATTAGGACACGATCCTACACATTGGACACCTCTACAAGTGTCCAAATGGACACGAAATGGACACCAATGGACACAAAACCATGGGGGTCATTCCTATAGGTCAATACCATTCTAATGCAGGAGAGAAATGAGGAAAATAAGGGATTTATACCTCTCGGTGACTCGAATCGATCCCGATACGCCACCGACACGTAGGAATCCCAAACGGACACAGACAAGCTCCGAATCCTCTCAAACTTGGGTTCTCCCTCCTTGGCTTGAATGGAGAAGGAAGGAAGAAGATTTGGTGAAGAAATGGAAGGATTTGGTGGAGAAATTTCTAGGGTTTGCTCTCTAGAAAAATTGGGGAAGAACAAGAAAGAGAATGGAAAAGGAAATAATGAAGTGGCTTAAGCCTATCCACTCCAAAAGTGGCCGGCCATAATGGTTGGTTTTGTCCTATTAGGAAAGGTCAAAAAGCCCCCTACACTAATCTATTAGTTATTACATGGAAGGGCTTCTAAGTCGGGGATAGTTTAGTCAATCCTAAACCACTAATCCAAAATAATCCTAACCAAAATAATTAGCCTAGTCACTAACTAAAATACTAACATGTGGGCCATGGCTAACTAGTGTATGGGCCCGCTAGAGTTAAAACTACCCCGGGTCCCCGATACAAGTCGAAATGAGTTAAAATTCGAACCCGACTCAAATAACCCCAAAATATTACAATAAATAAGTAAAAATTTTAAAAATATTCGAAAATAAAAAATAACAAAAATACCCCTATTTCTGGAAACTGGGGGTGACAAATCTATCCACCCTAAAAAAATTTCGTCCTCGAAATTAAAACCGACCAATAGTAAAATATCAAAATCACAAGTCATGGCTAAAAATTTAAAATGATTAAAATCTCAAAATCAAGCATAAATTAAATGACTAAATTTTATAAAATTTGAAATTACTCTCAAATAGAACTGGGTCTATCCACCTCAAAAATCATCCTCAAAAATTAAGATAAAGTAACACTAAAATCATACAAATTGATAATCGTATGCGTGTGTCCAATCATCATGATACTCAGAATCTCTGTCATGCCAGTGAGCAAGGCTACGATAATCACAGAGCCCTCAACTATGGTACATACCTCTAGAATTATGGTATTTAAAATTTTTGCATTGCCAAATGCTTGGCAGCGAAAACCTTAAACTCCCACACCCGAGAAATATGTCCATAATCTGACTATATGTCCTCACTATGCCTGCTAACATGACCCTAGAGTATTCTAAAATCTCATAATCGAGGCAACCTAGCCCATACGACTTATCTCAGAAGGAAATCACATCACAAGAACAATTTTTATCCAATGATCAAGAACAGATAGAATCGAATTTCAAGACAGTTTATTAAGAAGGCAAATGCGGAAAAGAGATTCAAAATATTAGAACCTGCTATCTGCTCTGCAACTGCCTGAGTGGGCTCAACTGTCATGGCGAAGGCACACCCCTGCTGGCCTCCTCTTGCCTGTTGCACTCTGTCCTGGTCTCTTCGGATTCCACTAGCATGGCAATCCCTCAGCTGGTGGTCAGGCGCCCCATAGTATAGGAAGATGCCCAACCTTTTCCTACAAACCTCTCGAGTGTGTCCCTGATTCCCGCAGAAAGTACACTGAGTAGCCGGTCTCTGACCCTGACCCTGACCCTGGTGCTGCCGGGCACGCGCCGGTGCCTGCTGAAACTGGAACTGAGGCTGCTGCTGCTGGAACTTCCTCTGCTGAAAATATGGGCGCTTCGCTGGCCCTGCACTCGAACTAGCTCCAAGAGCGTCACTGCCCCTCTTCGGCTTGAGGCCGAAGTCCTCCTCTGCGATCTGTACCTCCATAAGGATCTGCTCGAAGGTCGCGTCACGTCTCCCAGAGGTGCGAGTGCGCACTGCATGTATAAGGCCCCTCTGGAACTTTTGGGCCTTGCACCCCTCATCATGGACCAAACTAGGTACAAACCTGCTCAGGCGGAAGAACTCCGCTGCATACTCGTCGACCGACGAGTTCTCCTGCACCAGACTGGCAAACTGCCCCTCCAAAGCTGTCAAGGCTACATCTGGGTAGAACTTCTCCTTAAAGAGTTTTCTGAAGTCCTCTCAAGACAATCCCCTCACTTACGCACGTGGATCCGTACGGTACCAAGTCAGCGCTATGTCGAAAAACTGGCTCGCTGTAGAAGTCACCCATAGACCTCTCGGGACCTCTGCCAACTCCAGACTCCGCGGGACATCCTCTAGCCAGTCGCCGCGTATAGGATACCCTCGGTACCCTTGAACTCTCGCGGGTTCATCTTCCTGAAGTCGAGGTGTGTACCGGGCCTCCCCTGACCCTGCTGCTGTACTGGTGCTCCCTGAACTATAGCCGGTGCACCTCTCTCTACTGCTGCCATAGCTAGCTGATGCGAGTTCTCCATGGTCTGTCGTAGCACCTCTGCCTGACGGTGTTGTGCCTCTGCTTGTGCTCTGTGTCTGCAGCATCTGCTGCAGAAAGGCCTTCATTCTATGAGTATATGTCGGTAACTGAGGCGGTGGTGGAAGAATGTCAAGGGTGACCATGGACGGTCTCGCTGCTCGAGGTGGAAGACCTCCTGAAACCGTCGCTGCTGCTCCCGCCTGAAGGGCAGGGTCTGAGATGGCAGCTCCCTGAACTGTAGCTCCCTCAGCTGAAGGTGGAAGACCTCGGGAAACTGCCGCTGCTACTCCTGCCTGAAGGGCAGGAACTGAGGCTACTGCTCTCTCGACTGCTACTCCCGTAGCCGGAGGTAGAAGACCTCCCAGATCTGACCTTTCTGGAACTGTACTAGGCCCTGCTGCTTGAGAGCGAGTCACTGTCATCCTGAAGACGAATTGAACCCAAGAGATCAATATGGCACATGATAAGATATTATCAAAGGAGGACAATTGAATTCAAATGCAAGAAGAGTTGTCATGGTAATCAAAAGAGGACAATTGAATTCAAATGCAAGAAGAGTTGTCATGGTAATCAATAGATCAGAGTTTTTCCTAAAATATGATTGAGTAACTCCTATCATACCCTAGATCCTATGTCCCAATCGTAGGCTCGTAATTAGAACTCTAAGTCGAGCACCATTACGAGATCGCACTAATTGCGACACAGGACCCGCATGGGCCACAACAAAAATGTGTTACGACCCGCATCCTGAAGAGGGGCACGAGCATGTGGTTACGTCCAGCCTACACCGCAGTATCGGCGGAAGAACTCTGTATGTAGGGTCAGTAAATACTATGACTAAAACAGATAAATGTACCTGTACAGTATATACACTCCGAATGGAGGTGACATAGCAATACAGTCTCAATCACAAATATAAAACTAAAGTAGATAGCATGGAATGGAAATATGATTTTGATAAAGCAGAAAATGAGTCCATGATCCACAAGTCAGAGCTATACACAAACATCCAGAGTCTCAGAAAATATATGTAATAGATACTACAAACTGAAATGTACTAACTGGCTCGCAGGCCAGGCAAACCTAACTAAACTATGCTACTCAGGGTGAGCAAAGTCTAGTGGCTCTTCCAACAAGCAACGGTCTAAGTCTACTTCGTCAGACTCAACCCCATAATAGGTCGGGCAATCAGTCTCAGACTCATCTGGAAAATTGTCAACGGTATCCTGTCAAGAAAATGAGCAAGTACAAACACCAACAGCAGTTCCATATGAATTGACAAATACTATAAGAGACAGTGTAATTAAATACAAGACAAAGATATGTGAAATACATGGTAAAATTAGCAAGAAATGTATAACAGATGTGAATTCTGAATAGGACGACAAGATGTATATAGGGCGACTCAGGAACTATTCGGAAATTGAGTTACAACCCTTAACCAAACAAGGACCGAGATTGTAACCCTTCTTCCGAATAGAACTTAGCCTCCAAGGATAAATAAATATAAAAATGTGACTTGAATTATTAGAGCGTTATGTGATTGGCTAGGGAATCATGGTAGGGTTATCCACTTGGCCCGACAATCACATGAAAATATGAAAGGGTCATGCCGGCCAACCTGGATAACAAAGGCGTAGGGTATCTGCTACACCCTACGTGAGGTAAGGGTGGCGCAAGCAAAATAGTGACAGGAGGCTTTGATCACATAACTCCTAATAATTCCCCCATCCCCGATTAGTATCATAGATCCGGACATGGCACGTCATGACATGGGATTCAAAAGCAGAGGGCCAGCCCACTCCCAAATCGATGTCTATATAAGCACATGAACATGGATATCACACACCAATATACCAAGGAAATCTGGGAATAACATCTCATGACAGGATCCGACGTATACTAGTCCGTGAACCGTCATGTCGGAATCATGTAAGACACTACAACTGAATCGGATATAGTAGATATCCAGACAATGAAAACTATCAGTGAATGTACTCGCTTGTGGTCCTGAGCTGATAAGGTGAACAGACGCTCAGAGTGATCACAGACCTAAAATAAGATACTATGAGTCAAACAGGGCTTAATACTGAAAAAGGAAACTAATTCAAGTCATGAATGCAAGTCTAAATCAAAACTAGGTCAATCTAGGTCAGACTGGGTCATACTAGGTCATACTGGTTTATACTAGGTCATACTAGGTCACTGGGAGTCATTCCAAGTCAAACCAGGTCAAACGGGATCAAGGTTGACTTACGGTTGACTTTTGGTCAAAAAGTCAACTCGGGTCAACTCTGGTCAACTCTAGGTCAACCCTAGGTCAAACTAGTCTAATGTTGACCAACTGTTGACTTTCAATCAACTGGTCAACTCTGGTTTGGTTTCGGTCAAATCTTGTCGCTTAAAGACTAAGTTTGACTCTCGTTGACTTTTGTTGACTTTTGATCAAAATGGGCAACCGACGTCAAAACTAGTCTATGAGCACTATATTTGATCATTACCAACCAAGGGAATCAAGTCCTAACCCTATCTTAGACTCTAGACTCAAGTACCCTATTCCTAGGTAAAACCTATATTACCTTTACCAATACCTTACCATGAATCATATACCACTACTCACATCACTCTAGCACTCACATATATCACACTCACTCACACACAACACTCTCACATGATATCACACTCAAATTGGCTTTCCTATAGGTTTCCTATTAGTTGCACATAGGCTAAACTATGGTTTACTAGCTACACTCATTCAGGCTCTCACACACACACACAACCTCATAACACACACTCACACACATAGCTAATTGTGGACTGATATGGGGTTATGGTGGGGCTGATATGTGGTATTTTGATGGCTGGAACATGGAACAAATGTGGACTGAAATATGGACAGTAGATAGGATGTACAAGGCTGGTTTGAAGGGGCAAGTTTAGGGCTGTTTGTAAGGTGTTTTCAGGACTGTATATGGGACAACAGGACAGGCATCTAAGGGTGTATTCCTGGGCTATTTTGGACAGCAAGTAAAGGGTTCTTTTGGGGACTGAATTGGAGTAATAAAGGACTGTTTTAGGACAGGAAATGGGGACTAAAATGTGGAGCTAAATGGCAGCCATATGGGATACATGGACAGCCATGTATGGGCTGTGTTAGGATAGCAAAGTGGGGGGTTTTCTAGACTGATTTGGGGGGTGCAATGACAGCCAATATAGGCTAAAAACTGGGCTGAAGTGGACTGGTTTTAGGACAAATAGGACAGCCAATATAGGTGATGTAAGGGACTGAAATTATGGTGTAAATGACAGCCAAAGGGGAGAAAAACTGGACAGGAATGGGGCTGTCTTAGCTGCTGTTTTGGCAGTGGGAAATTGGTTCATGGGTGTCCCCCCTCCCCTCCAAACACTCACAAACCACCCTCAACATTTCCTCCATCACTCACACTCAACATTTAATCAAACACAACACAAACACCTCTCTATAAACACAAACACACACAAGACCATACCATCCTTGGCCGACCCTCCATGTACCCACAACCAATCTCAAACATATACACATTCCCACCATTAATTATATCCACATACATATAAACTATAATATGAATATACATATATATATAGAGAGAGAGATTAATATATATATCACCACATATATATATATATATATATATATATATATATATATATATATATATATATTTATATATATATATATATATATATATATATATATATATAGATATTAACAATATGATACCTTAAGATACATAGGAAAACTCATTCTAAACACATAGTTAAATCTAGAGTTAATATTAGAACGACAATAAATCAATACACAAAAGATTCCACAAGTGTCCAAATAGGGTTTTCCCTATTAGGACACGATCCTACACATTGGACACCTCTACAAGTGTCCAAATGGACACGAAATGGACACCAATGGGCACAAAACCATGGAGGTCATTCCTATAGGTCAATACCATCCTAATGCAGGAGAGAAATAAGGAAAGGAAGGGATTTATACCTCTCGGTGACTCGAATCGATCCCGATATGCCATCGACACGTAGGAATCCCAAACGGACACGGACAAGCTCCGAATCCTCTCAAACTTGGGTAGCTCCCTCCTTGGCTTGAATGGAGAAGGAAGGAAGAAGATTTGGTGAAGAAATGGAAGGATTTGGTGGAGAAATTTCTAGGGTTTGCTCTCTAGAAAAATTGGGGAAGAACAAAAGAGAGAATGGAAAAGGAATTAATGAAGTGGCTTAAGCCTATCCACTCCAAAAGTGGCTAGCCATAATGGTTGGTTTTGTCCTATTAGGAAAGGTCAAAAAGCCCCCTACAGTAATCTATTAGTTAATACATGGAAGGGCTTCTAAGTCGGGGGTAGTTTAGTCAATCCAAAACCACTAATCCAAATTAATCCTAACCAAAATAATTAGCCTAGTCACTAACTAAAATACTAACATGTGGGCCATGGATAACTAGTGTGTGGGCCCGCTAGAGTCAAAACTACCCCGGGTCCCCGATACAAGTCGGAATGAGTTGAAATTCAAACCCGACTCAAATAACCCCAAAATATTACAATAAATAAATAAAAATTTCAAAAATATTATAAAATAAAAAAGACAAAAATACCTCTATTTCTGGAAACTGGGATGACAGCTTATAGTACCCTGTTTAGGGACACGAGCACGTTGGTACGTCCAGCCTATGCCGCAAAGTCGACGGTAGAACGATGTATAGGTCATCTAGAACATATAACATCTAAGGCACAAATGAATATAACCTGTCATCTCCGCACGGAGGAATATAATCATAACTCAATCACATGAATCTAAGGAAGATAAGCACGAATAAGCTAGAGATAAAGATGAAACATATAGTCTGAAATAGATGCAGAGTCACAAATACAAGTTTAAATTTTAAAGACATAATACAATCCCAAATAAGTTCTACATACCCAAAGTATCAAGCTGGAATACAAATTTAGTCAAAGCCTAGCTAATCTAAGTCACTACAGGCGGTGCATCCTCTACGAGCACCGGCTCCACAAGCAAGTCTTGATCATAGTCTCCATCTATGCCAAACCTGTAGAAAGTCGAGCAATCAGCATCTAAGTGCTCTGAAAAATAGTTATCCAGTCAGGATTGGAGCAAAGTACAAACGCCAACAACAGTTCCAATGAATTCAAAAATACTATAAGAAACAGTTATAATAGAATACAAGATAGAATATCAAGACTGAAAGGAAAACAGTACAAGGTAAACTGAATGTCATGTCATGGTGTGAGATATATGGTAAAACTGGAATGTAAAGCAGTGCACGAAATCTAATATACAATATAAATATAAACGGTGCCTTGAGATATTAAAGCATTATGTGATTGGCTTAGGTCTAGATCAGGCTGTTCTATTTGACCGTCTATGCACAAGAACAAGCACATGTAAACCTGGAGATTAGGCCGGTCAAAATGGAAAGTTATTACTCAAGTAGTATCAGGTCAGGCTATACCCTACGTGTGGCGAGGGTGGAGTTATGCACAAGTAGTTACAGGAGGGGTATTGATCACATAACCTCTAATAACTCTCTAATCCCCCGAATAGTATAATAGATCCAACCATGATACGTCATGTTACGGGATTCAAAGATAAGGGGGCCATTCCACTCCTAAATCAGTGTATACAAGTACAGGAAACAAGGTCGAACAATGTACCCATATACCAGTTAAACTGGGAATAACATATCATGATGGGATCCAACGTATACTAGTCCATGTATCCTCGTGTCGAGAATCCAGTAAAACACTACGACTGAACGGATATAGTAAATATTAAAGCAACGAAAACTATCAGAGAATGTACTCGTCTGGGTCCTGAGCTGTGAATATGAATCAAGGCTCAAAGTGGAGTCACAGACCTATAGATGAGATAAACAAGTGTTAAATAGGGTTTAACAGTGTTAGACATAGTTTTCTAGTATGTGATATACAATCCAGGTCAAACTAGGACAAGTATTGACTCACAGTTGACTTTTGGTCCACTGGTCAACTTTGGTCAAACCTTAGTCCAACCTAGGTCAGATGTTGACTCAAAGTTGACTTCCAGTCAAAATGGTCAACCTTGGTCAACCATGGTCAAATCTAAGTCTAGTTAACCTATATCAGGACATTACCTACTAAGATACCCTAATCTAGGTATCCATATACCTTAAATTACTCTTATACAGGTATTTACATATATAAAGGATATACCCCATATATTAGGTAACACACTATCTATCAAGTATTCTACCCTAGTCATCTAGGTAACCCTCATCCATATGCATACTCTACCTTAACCTAGGCTAAAAGGAAACCTTAGTATAGTAGGTAACCTTCATCTAGATGTCTAGGTAATAGCCTATTACCTTAGCTAGTAGGATACCATATATGTACTCATATCATAACTCTCCAAATACTAAGACATGGATACTTAAAGTAATAAGTTGACTAAACTCTAATATCTAACTAAAACTCAGATACACACGTATACCTGGTTCAGTCCAAAATGGACAGAACCCTGTCCTATCCTTCCTCTCTATCACTCAAAGCCCAAAAATTACCAACTGATACATACCCTAAACCTGGACATTAACTCTACTTACACACCAAGACACTCTATTGTGCTATCCTAACTCAAGATACAAATACCAACAACCAATACTAACTAATCTTAGGATGCTAACTAACATCTCCTATCTAAATCGCTTATAAACAATACTGATACACTTAAAGCTAACACTCTAAAATCACTAAAGGCTAACCCCAACTCAAATCTCAGGTACTAACTACAATACTCAAAACCCATGGCCTAAAGGCCACTGCCCTGCTACTGCATTATACTGCTGCTGCTGCATGCTCTGCAGTGAGCTACTGCAACCTGTTGCAAGGCTCTGCCATAGATCCCTGCTGCTGCTGCTCTACTGCTGTATTTGTTGCATGCTGCATTGAGTGATGCTGCTACTGCCTTGCTGTATTGCATACACTCTAATCTCCTATATAGGTATCCTAACAATGTAACATTTATCCTAACCTGAACCAACATCAAGACACTAAAAAAATCCCTCAAACATATGAGACTAATCTAGGATACATGAGTCTAATGTTAACTTAGTAACACAGGATACTAACTTAAGGTACTAACCCATATCCTAAATTACTAACACACTCCAATGGCTAACACCCTGCTGCTGCATAACAAATTTGAATTTGCTGCATGCTAAGTTACTACAATTTTTTGAAATATATAACCCAAATTCTTGATACCACAACTAATCCTAAACCCTCCGATACATACAAGTATCAGACATTAAAACTCATACTCTGAAACCCAAAATCCCTCTCTTAGATATCCCAAGCCCAAAGACAATGGCCAACCATATGGCCAAGGGCCAGAGCTATGGCAAATAGCCAAACAATCCCTGCCCCTGCTGCTGTTTTATGCAGACTAAGGCAAGCAACCCTGGGCAAGTTGCTGCTTCAAGGGACAATACAGCCAAGGCAAGGCTCTGGTCGAGCTCCTAAGCAGTGGTCAGGCCAAGCCACTGCCTTGCCCGAGGTCTTCTTCACTACTTCCTAGTGTAGCAGTCCAAATCTCTGCTGCCTGAGCCAACTACATGGCCAGTGCAAAACTCTGATTCTTAAGCCACAGACCCAAGGCCAAAATAATTCACAATGTACTTTCTTACTCTTTGTTGTATCTATACTGCACTCACTTCTAGTGAGGGCCTAAACCCGACCCCTCAATTCACTGTACATGCATTAGGCTAATGCCAAAGCTTTGGCCAATAGCCCAAACCAAATGACCCATCAGATGCATACATGACTACTGCTATCTCTGATACACATATCTCCATAACTGATACTAATTATACCCTCAAACCCAGAGCCCAAAATTGATACGTACAAGTCATAGACCCCTTCTCTGATACCAGAGCCACTCCCTCAAGACAATACACACACACACACAACATACATGTACACATATAACATGTAGCTTATATATACACACATATATATAGGAAAATCATTAGGAAATCACATAGAAAACCTAAACAAGGAATCACCTATTCAAACATATAATCAAAACAAAAATAAAGCCCAAAATAGCCTATAGGGCATTTCATCAAACACTTGGGGGCTCTCCTCAGATATCTCCAAGGATAACTCAAAAATCCTATGTGAAATACACAAAAAGGAAGGTTAGAGCCTTTCTCACCTCCCCAAGGGTATCCCTAACCAATGTGGGTGTTCCTACAAGGTGTCATTCATGAAGAAGGTTCTAAAACTATGAGAATGCAAAGTTTTACCTATTGGGTGGTTGAATTCCCAATGAATTCTCTTGTGGAATGCTCTTATGTCAAGTTAGACACAATTTCCTCCTCCTTGGACACTTCTCCATGAGCTCCTTGGATCTCCAAGCTGTCACGCCCCGCTCCCGTAGGAGCGATCATCCTCGCTAAGGCGTGATGCCGCACGAGCCTAGGTTGCGCTCGTGCAATGCGGGTTCCATAGCGGCCAATTTCAGCAGCTGCGACGGGGTCGTTGCACAGAAGTCCCAAGCAGAGACATTGAATAATAGCAGCAAAATTTGAAGCAAAATACAAGCCATTGCAAAACACTCTTTTATTGATATTGAAACAAAGGTTACAATGGGGCGCAAGGCCAAAATTACAAGTCTCTCAAGCTCACTCATCTCACATTACAAGTCAATCAGCTGTCTCACATCTCTCAATACATGTCTTGAGCCAGCGGATGCTTTGAAAGGCGACGACCATACATTATGTCCCATATAAGTCTTGACTCCATGCGGCCGTATGCTTCGAATCGCTAAGGAACTTCGTGCCTCAACGCATCCAAGCGAGCTCTGCGCCACGACTTTCTACCTGTGCCTGGACATAAAAACTATATGGGTGTCAGTACTCAACTATACTGGTGGAATGAGCTCCTCGCCCACCCATACAAAACTGACACGTTTGATTTACTTTGTACAACATAGTCCCTTTTTATCAATTGTCTTTCTAGTCTTGCCTTAGGATCAGTTTTAGGACAAACGCCTTGGCCTATTTTGTATCTCAAGACCATCCCGTGCTTGCATCAATGTTAACCTATAAAGTCGTGTTTGCTTTTCGGCCCGTAATCAAAGACGCAACTACTTGATGAGACTCAATTTCCAAGTGATCGTGCTAGGAATCCATCGTGACTTGCCTCGAAACTCAGGGTGACTAAACCAAATCGCCGCCTCGCGGCCCTTTCAACTTCAATCACCAACTGACCCAATCAGGACTTGTGGACTAAATGTCACTCGACCGACTTTGCCTTGCGACATCTACTGACTTAAACTTAAGACAACTCAATCATAACTATGTAAATTATATGCCGACAACATAAGACTCGATGCCACATCTTGTGCCGAAGCACGTCGCCTACGTTGCAACCAATTCTTAGGCCCAACATCGTGTTCTAAATGTACACACACATTCAACTCGACTCCTTGATATAGTGCACTCAATACTCGACTCAATCCAAAGGCACACTCGCGGATTGCCGCCCGTGCCGACTCATCTATATGAGGTCACTAGCATGACAAACTATCTTAGACAAATAACTGGTATAGAATGGACCGGTCATCGCAAGTAGCTAGCCCCAATGAGCGTCCACCGAATACTTGCCTTTCGGCTCAGCTATCCCGCTCACATTCAACCTCGGTTTTCTTTCTAGGTCGGAACGGCCCCGTGGCCCCGGGTTGTCGTCCGAGGAAACAAATTGCCCTTGTCGACAAGTTGTCCAATGACCATGCAACACGACTCAAACTGACGTCTCACACAGTCATCCTTCTTTCAGTGTTACCCTCTCTTTCAAAACCAATATCAAGACTTCTATCATTTGAGATCCCTCGATGACTCACGGTCGCAAGCATTCATTCCATGTTACCATATCATTTCATTCAACTCATGGATGCCTATTCAATAGTCCTTTCTCCAAAAATCATTAATCAACCGTGGTTCATGCCTTAAACACTAAGTTCGTACATCGTACCTTAAACTGACTTATATTCTACGCGACGCTATCGCCCAAGTCATACTTTATATGACAGGCCTTGAGACAGTAAGACTATGTGGTTATACCTAACCGTATAACTCGTAGGAGCGTGCTTGCTACCACTCCGATAGCCTAACATAAATTGCCTGACTTAAACACACAACGACTCGAAGAGCAAAGGCTGCGTCAAGCCTCGCATTGCGGAAACGTGCCACACATGCGTTCGACTTCTGAACGACCAAGTCATTTGGTGCCTAGACTTATGTCATAAGTTATGCAATACAACTTAACTTCATAGGGCAAGCCAAGGCTATGCCAAACCTTGGACGATGGGACCGTGCATACTTTATAAAACATTTATGCGGGCGACGCCTATGACTTAGGCTACGTTCATAACTTTGCCAACCGAAACCAACTGTCCTTCTCCCAAGCCACGAAACGAAGGATCGAGTGTCATTTTCAAAGCACGCCGTGCACCAACTCTAAGCCGACCGTTGGACCTTTCCATATTCTAACTCAATTCGACCCGTCGGGATTATTCTTTTTTGTTATGTGGATTCATCTCTTTTATTATCAAGCCTACTTGTGCAAGTTGAAAACATGCGATTTATTATGTGTAGGCTAAGATGAGGCAAGTTCACCGAAACTATCCCACCTGAACGAGGAGTCGCCTCGACCGAGCGAGTCTTCGAGCAGCCATTGCAAGGCTAAGTCCGAACGTCGTCGGCGTTTCCATTTCTCTGATTGACTGAGCGGGATGGGGCACTACTGATGGAACTGGGGATTCCCAGGACCCTTCCTTTGGTGTGCGTATTGATCGATAGAAAGTTAAACAGATCTAATACGTGTTCTAACCCTTCATAGGTGGAAACTAGGGTTCAAATTATACCTGCGACGGAAAGAAGAAAAGTAATTCCTGGCAATCTCGAGCGGACGACCCCAAGATCTTCTGCATGTATTCCTTCCTCGAGTTGGACGTCGTGTGGGCGACGATCTCCCAACCTTTTCTTCTCCTTGGCAGCCCTCTCTTTCTCTCCTTACGTGAATCATAAATTTAGAGAAAATTTCAGATTTCTAATAAGTAATCTGGCGGCCAGAGAATAGAGGATATATATAGGCTACGGTAGGGACCATGAGGAGAAATTAGGGTTAGGCCTCCTAATGGATCTGGATATCCCGTGTTCAGCCCGAACACACAATCCAGGCCCATTAGCAATAGCTCGGTCCACTAATGAGCTATTGTTGCACGACCTCCCTAATCCCAAATTATGTTTAGGGCTCCTTTTATTATATGCTCGTTTGCCTTCCCATGTTAAGATATCGTATGTCCGTCGATCAAATTAAGTTACTGACAACTATATTGACTCGACATCTTTTATCCTTAAGTAGTACCGCTCAACTTTATTTGTCATGTCGGATATAATCTACCTGCAGGGTTTACATGAGAATCCTTATGAGCTTCTTAAGAGAACATCATCAACCCGATGTATCGGAACATGGATTCCATTTATAATCAACAGCCCATCATACAGACAACGTTATTACCCAATTCATAGAGGTTGTTGATCCATAATGAATCTCACTCTTTTATGAGTCAAAGTAATGCATACTACATATACATGTCCGTTATTATATCCGGATTAAGAGCACAAGCATCTATAATAACGTAGGTGTTTGTTCTCTTATGTAGTCAGTACAAAAAGAACAACCTTAAGTGGTCCTGTTCAATACACACAAAGTGTACAAGTGTAAACCTATAGTCAAGATAGACTAATACCAGATTACACTACAACCTTTCCAATAGATTGTCCAAGTCCATCTAGGTTGTGAACTATTTATATACTCCATAGGAAACTGATAATATGATCTTCTGTGTGACACCACATACCATATTATCTATAATATAAAACATCAGACATTTGCATTAACACTTGCAACAAATACAATATGCAAATATTTGCCCATATGATTCTCATTCAAAATTTAAGAAAATAAGGTTACTACAAAAGTGATGTTTTTAGTATATAACCCTAACAATCTCCCACTTATACTCAAAGCATTGCTTTTCAGTATACTGTAACAAATCTCCCACTTATACTTAAAGCCATGCTGCTACACATCTGACTCCCATTCCCTCAACATGACTGTCAAAAGCCTTAGCTGGTAAGCTCTTTGTAAAGGGATCAGCTAGCTTGTCGGCTGATGCTATCTTGATCACAGCAACTTTTCCTTTCTTTACGAAATCTCGTATCAGGTGGTACTTGCGCTCAATGTGTTTGCATGTCTTATGGGCTCGTGGTTCCTTCGAGTTTGCAACTGCACCACTATTATCACAATAAAGTGTAATAGACTTAGGCAAACTAGGTACCACATCCAAGTCCAACAAAAAGTTTCTGAGCCAAACCGCTTCTTTGGCTGCCTCAGAGGCTTCCACATACTCAACTTCCATGGTGGAATCAGCAATACATTTTTGCTTGATACTCCTCCACACAATGGCTCCACCTCCCAAAGTAAACACATAACCTGAGGTAGATTTCCTGGAGTCCCTATCTGACAGAAAATCTGAGTCTGTATACCCCAAGGAAACTAAACTATCTGCCTGGTAAACTAGCATATACTCTTTAGTCCTTTTCAGGTACTTCAAAATATACTTTACGACAGTCCAGTGCTCTTGTACTGGGTTAGACTGATATCTGCTTACCATGCCTATGGTAAAGCAGATGTCTGGTCTCATATATAGCATTGCATACATCAAGCTTCCTACTGTTGAAGCATAAGAAACTGCCTTCATGTTCTCTATCTCTTTAGGTGTCTTTGGACACTGCTCCTTTGATAGAGAAATTCCATGTCTAAAAGGTAAGAAACCTTTCTTAGAATTTTGCATACTAAAATGAGTTAGTACAGTATCGATATAGGAAGCTTGGGATAAGCCCAACATCATTTTCTTGCGATCTCGTAGAACTTTGATCCCAAGGATGTGACCTACTTCTCCCAAGTCCTTCATATCAAACTGTTTGGATAACCATACCCTTACATCAGATAATACCTTCATATTGTTTCCAATGAGCAAGATGTCATCCACATAAAGTACTAGGAACACCACCACGTTTCCGTTACACTTTCTGTATACACATGATTCATCCTGACATTGATCAAATCCATAGGATTTTATCACCTGATCAAAACATATATTCGAAGATCTGGAAGCTTGCTTAAGTCCATAAATGGACTTCTTGAGCTTACAAACAAGATGCTTCTAGCCCTTTTCAATGAACCCGTCTGGTTACTTCATATAGATGTCGTCCTCAAGACTTCCATTAAGGAAAGCTGTCTTGACATCCATTTGCCAAATCTCATAATCGAGATGTGCTGCAATAGATAAAAGAATCCGAATAGACTTAAGCATGGCTATAGGAGAAAAGGTTTCCTCATAATCGATACCCTCTCTTTGAGTAAAACCTTTTGCTACAAGCCAAGCTTTAAAGGTTTCAACCTTACCGTCTGATCCTCTTTTTTCTCTTATAGACCAACTTGCATCCAATGGCTTTTACACCAACGGGTGGTTCTACAAGCTCCCAGACCTGATTAGAATCCATAGATTCTATTTCAGATATCATTGCTTTTTGCCAAGACTCTGCATCTTTATCTTGGAGTGCTTCATTGTAGGTACAGAGATCATAATCTTGTTCCTCAGGAACGAAGTCTGACGACTCTCCCAAGAACATATATCTATCAGGTTGTATCACAACCCTCCCACTACGACGAGGCACTATCGGTTGTGGTGTAACATTTGTGACACGTTGTGCAGTTATTTGTGGTTCATCCTCTTGTACTTTTGGTACTGAAGTACTTGGTGTCTCACGTCTCAGTTCTTCTAGAACAACTCTACTTTTGGGTTTATGGTTCATCACATAGTCTTCCTCTAAGAATCGGGCATTGGTGCTAACAATGACCTTCTGATCCTTAGGACTATAAAATAAACCTCCTTTCGTTCCTCTTGGATAGCCTACAAACAAGCGTACTTTTGTACGAGATTCCAACTTATCTGCTTTTCCATTCAGCACATGTGCTGGACTACCCCAAATACGAACATGTTTCAGACTAGGCTTACGCCCAATCCACAGCTTTGTGGGAGTAAGAGGTACTGACTTAGAAGGAACCAAGTTCAAAATATAAGCTGTAGTCTCTAAGGCATATCCCTAAAATGAATCTGGCAAATCCGAATAACTCATCATTGATCTAACCATCTCCATAAGAGTTCTATTCCTTCTTTCGGCTACAATATTCTGTTGGGGCGTTCCAGGTGCAGTCAATTGGGATGCAATTCCAGCTTCTGATAATTAATCCCTGAACTCTCCAAAGAGATACTCGCCACCACGATCTGATCGTAATGACTTGATACATTTTCCATGACGTTTCTCCGTTTCAGCCTTGTACTCTTTAAATTTCTCAAAGCACTCAGACTTACGGCGCATCAAATAAATGTATCCATACCTTGAATAATCGTCAATAAATATGACAAAATATTCAAAGCCACCTCTAGCTTGGATAGTCATGGGTCCACACAAATCATAATGAACCAATTCCAACACATCTTTGGCCCTATACCCCTTTGCCGTAAAAGGCCTTTTGGTCATTTTACCTTCCAAGCAGGATTCACAGACTAGTAGTGCCTCCACTTCCAATGAACTCAAAGGTCCATCTTCAACCAGTCTTTGAATCCTTCTTAGGTTAATATGCCCCAATCGCAAGTGCCAAAGATATGTTTGGTTCATACAAGAAGGTTTTTTCTCTTATTTAAGTTAGATGACATATTATTCATTTCCATAAGTTGCATTGTGGGCGAAATAGGATTAATGACATACAAATTATCAACCAATGCACCAGAATAGATAAAATGTTTATTCTTTCTAATAACAATATTGTCATTAAAATAAACTGAATATCCATCCTTAACTAACATAGAAACAGAAACTAAATTTCTTCTAAGTGAAGGTGCATAAAGACAATCTCTTAATGTCAAAGACTTATTTCTACCAAAAGATAAAGTAACATCTCCTAATACAACGACCTATACTTTTGTAGCATCACCCATGAACAAGCATATCTCTCCATCACTGAGCCGTCTGGTTTCCTGGAACCCCTGCAATGTATTGCAGACATGATTAGTGGCTCATGTATCTACACACCAGGTATCGGTAGATAACACCGCTAAACATGTTTCAACTACTAGTAAATAAGATATACCTTCTTTGTTCCCTTGTTTGAGAAGTGGACAATCAGTCTTCCAATGTCCTGACCCTTTGCACTTAAAATATTTATCTTTCGGCTTTTTCATCGCGCCTTGAGGTCCCATGCCCTTCTTTGCTGAGTTTACCTGTTTCTGAATGTTATTCTTCTTCTTACCGCCTTTTGGCTTAGAAGTAGAAGCCTTTTCAGAAACAAAAATATGACCACTCCGCCTAAAGAGAGATTCAGCATCCTGTAGCTCTTTTGCAAGTTCTGCCAAACTATACAACCTTTTGTTCATATTGTAATTAAGGGAGAAATTGTCAAAACTTTTAGACAGAGTCCCGAGTATGATATCGACCTGGGTTTCCCTATCGATTTCAGCTCCAAGGATCTCCATCTCATTCAGATGACCCATCATCTTGAGAACATGATTCCTTACTGGTGTACCTTCAGCCATTTTTGTATTCATCAAACATTTCATAGCAAACTGTCTAGCTGCTCTACTCTGATATCCGAAGAGTTCCTTGACGTTATACATCATGTCATAAGCTGTGGCCATGGCCTGATGCTGATGTTGCAGTACATTTGACATAGATGTCAGAATGTAACACCGCGCCATCTCATCTGCCTTTTCTACTTCTTATAAGCCTCTTTGACCTCTTCATCAGAGTTAGCATCAGGCTTAGGTGGGCATTCCTCAACAAGTACATATTTGTACTCCTCAGCAGTCAAAACAATATCCAAATTATGTTTCCAGTCAATATAATTAGGTCCAGTAAGTTTATTTTCTTTAAGAATCACCATAAGTGGACTGAAAGAACCCATTTTTGAAATCCTGAGAATCACATAAATTAAATTATGTAGGGCAAAAAAAACTATTTGAATTAACTAAATATTGATTCCCTCAAAACAATAATAAAAAATTCACCAACATCTTGGACACCATGAATTTAGCATGCCACGATAATGTGGATGTATACAAATTCAACTTTGTTCAAGTAGATTTTTCTGATTAATTTTACTATCATGTCAATATAACTTTATGACAAATAAAATTAATATGCTGGTCTTGCTCTGGTCATACAAATAATAGCAGTGACTCCGATGGGAAGGATACCATTATTTGTATCTAAGTGTATATCATTGCTTAATACTAAGTCCATTACCTTGTAATGAGTTCCTTCAGATGGATACCATTGGCTGTCGATTCCTTCATCGAAAATCATCTGTCTGCCTCTGGACTGCTTAAAACCAGCATCTCGTCCGGCGTCAGAAACAGCCACCACCGCCATCACGATTGATCAAAAATAATTAAAATTACATCAATCCTATGCCTCCCGAAGGAGTTCACACATAATCTAGATTAAAAAATTAAAATAATAAGCACGATCAACCCTCGTGATTTTAATTGCATCCACAGCAACAACAACATCCATGACATGTCCGTGGTTTAAACAACACAATCAAAAAAATATGCATTGGGCCATAATAGTTGGATCTAAGATGCCTGCAAAACCGAGTTGGAACAGATCTACATCAACCGACTATTACACAGCACAGGTTTTATTGGACAACATGGATGTATCAATCAATACGTAGATCCAAAGTGGCTCTGATACCAATCGATGGAACTGGGGATTCCCAGGACCCTTCCTTTGGTGTACGTATTGATCGATAGAAAGTTAAACAGATCTAATACGTGTTCTAACCCTTCATAGGCGAAAACTAGGGTTCACGAATTATACCTGCGGCGGAAAAGAGACAAGTAATTCCTGGCAATCTTGAGCGGACGACCCCAAGATCTTCTGCGCGTATTCCTTTCTCGAGTTGGACGTCGTGTGGGCGATGATCTTCCAACCTTTTCTTTTCCTTGGCAGCCCTCTCTTTCTCTCCTTACGTGAATCATGAATTTAGAGAAAATTTTAGATTTCTGATCAGTAATCTGGCGGCCAGAGAATAGAGGATATATATAGGCTACGGCAAGGGCCACGAGGAGAAATTAGGGTTAGGCCTCCTAACGGATCTGGATATCCCGTTTTCAGCCCGAACACACAATCCAGGCCCATTAACAATAGCTCGGTCCACTAATGAGCTATTGTTGTACTATCTCCCTAATCCCAAATTATGTTTGTGGGCTCCTTTTATTATATGCTCGTTTGGCTCCCCATGTTAAGATATCGTATGTCCGTCGATCAAATTAAATTACTGACAACTATATTGATTCGACATCTTTTATCCTTAAGTAGTACCGCTCAACTTTATTTGTCATGTCGGATATAATCCACCTGTAGGGTTTACATGACAATCCTTATGAGCTCCTTAAGAGGACATCATCAACCCGATGTATCGGAACATGGATTCCATTTATAATCAACAGCCCATCATACATACAAAGTTATTACCCAATTCATAGAGGTTGTTGATCCATAATGAATCTTACTCTTTTATGAGTCAAAGTAATGCACACTGCATATACATGTCCGTTATTATATCCAGATTAAGAGCACAAGCATCCATAATAATAGAGGTGTTTGTTCTCTTATATAGTCAGTACAAAAAGAACAACCTCAAGTGCTCCTGTTCAATACACACAAAGTGTACGAGTGTAAACCTATAGTCAAGATAGACTAATACCAGATTACACTACAACCTTTCCAATAGATTGTCCAAGTCCATCTAGGTTGTGAACTATTTATATACTCCATAGAAAACTGATAATATGATCTTCTGTGTGACACCACACACCATATTATCTACAATATAGAATATCAGACATTTGCATTAACACTTGCAACAAATACAATATGCAAACATTTGCCCATATGATTCTCATTCAAAATTTAAGGAAATAAGGTTACTACAAAAGTGATGCTTTTAGTATATAACCCTAACAACTACATCATACACCACTCAGAAAAAGTTTCGACCTCGAAATTAACTGAGTACTTACTCATCGACTTATCACTCGAATGTTCAATGACTCTCGCGCACATTTTCTCTATATATTTCTTAAATCCGAGCCACGCTCGTGCTACCCTCGATCCTTTCTTCAAAACTCACGATCTCAAAATCCTCGACACTTCTCATTCCTCAAGTCTCACTTGAATTCAACATATCACTTTGTTTGGATCGTGCACACATTACAGGCGTCCCCGAAATACATGCATTTCAACCAAGCCTTGTGATAGTGAATCCAATCCCACCTATTTATTCATCCACTATATTCCAAAAATCAATCGTATCGATGCTAACTCTCGTGACGTGGACATCTCTCCTAGCCGCTAGGCCATCTCTCCAGGCTAAAGTCAATTGTCAGTATTGGAATCATAGTTCCCAAACAATAATATCAACACTGACCCCATCCTAAGGTCAAACCAAGTTGATAGTACAGGGGTTTTCTACCCAAGCTCGCATCACTCCGATTTCTAAACTTCGAGCATAGATTTCCTATACACATCCAAACGTTCGTCGCACCGGGTCCGAGTCATTCAGCAAAGCCATTCTATTATAAGTTCACTCAACCAAATCTTCGATACCTCAATATCGCTCGACCAACAAGCCATTTCATAAAGTCTATCTCTTCGAACACGTTCGACATAATCTGCCTATCAATTCTTTCAAATCAAACACGCTATAACACAATTCATCGCTAAGCCTTAATTCACATTCCATACTCCCTAAGTTATTTATTCCAATTCACGAAATCGATCACAAGGTCATCTGACTTAACAATACGTTGCGTCCTGATCTCACGCATGTCAGATTATCCACGGTAGGCATGAATCACCATGCACGCTCCCGCGGGATAATCATCCTTATCGGGATATAACTCTTGTTCGAGTCTAGACTAATTCATTCTCGATGCGCGGATTGGACCTACTCAATCCTCAAGTTTATTTTATTCATCAATCGCAAGTCCTAACATCCTCAAATTTTCCTTCACATCAAACCGACAAGTCGAGACAATCAAAGTTGTCGCATCCTGATTTTCCGAGTTCGATCATTCCAGCGACATGAATCACCATGTCAGCACTCACGCGGAACGATCACCCCAAATCCGACGCAATGCATGTGCGAGGCTAGAGTTACACTCGCGTAAGACAGGATCGTCGATGTTATGTCTATCAACGTAACCATCAAGACACGATCATTTTTATCCAACATTTATCTCATTCAAAATCCTAAGTATAGCATCTAGCCGAACAATAACATTTATATGATCGTCATTCGTCGAGTCAGAGTACCCCTGAGTTATCGTATATCGATCTTTGATACACCTCAATACCATCGACGATATGCGTAACTTGACAATCTTCCTTTGCGACCTATTTTGAATCGCGCGAATGATGTTATCATCTGACTGGATAATCTTCTCGACATTTAAGTTCAAGTTCAATCATTATTCTTCGAATCATTCACAACATCAATTTTCTTAAACCAATTTCACGTATTGTTCATCCGTTTATCTTAAGTCATCGACCAACGTGTTTCCTCAATTCGCATCATTCCTTGCTAACTCAAATCATCGAACAATATTCAATCCAATCCTTAGAGTCATTGTATAACTTCAAAATTTAACTTTTCATGCACGCTATCTATCTGTCGGGCTAACTTTTCATATACGATCCGTATCAATTTCTTCGATCAAGTCATCCGTTCGCTACACCTTAACTTTTTCCTCGATTCAATTTCATCTACTCGATCATTTTCGTATTTTATACTTGCGCAATCCTCAATCCTGTGCACGTCCCGTGTGCATCAATTTCTAAGTTGTTCGAATCACACATCGTCAAATCTTAAGACTATAACTTGTTCAACAATACTCAATCTACGGCTTTACATACACGCGACGCTCGTTGATAGACTCATTGACATCCCGAATCCTCAATCGATCGATCGACATCCCTGAGGCTATTGTATACACCACTCAGGGATGAAGTCACTCAACTAATCCTCAACTATCATTCGAATCAAAATCCACTTCTTCAAATTTTTTGTTCGAACTATTCCTCAATTTTTAAGCACGCTCATCTATATCGCACCGACGTTATCGTCGCTCGATAGCACCCCTATCGATAGTCATCTCACTTTTACACAATCGAGTTCCACTCATTCTTGCTCGACACAATTCAAATCCCGCACTCGACTTTTCTAAGGTCGACGCAATACTTGGCGTATATGCCCAGCCCGACTTAGCCAATCGTGCTTATGCAAACCATCTTTTTTGTTTCTGGTCAAAAACTGTTCTCCTATATTTTGTAAATTATTTAGACTTATTGTATGGACATCTCGTAGGACATATGAGAGAGAGCGCACCAACGATAACAACTTGCGGAAGCAACAGAGTTTGCAAAAATAACAAAGTTAAAGAATTCAATAAAAAGTCCAAGGACGTAAAGCCGTGCTCTGATACCATTATGTCACGCCCCGCTCCCGTAGGAGTGATCGTCCTCGCTAAGGTGTGATACCGCACGAGCCTAGGTTGCGCTCGTGCAAGGCGGGTTCCATAACTGCCGATTTCAACGACTGCGGCGGGGTCGTCGCACAGAAGTCCCAAGAAGAGACATTGAATAATAGCAGCAGAATTTAAAGCAAAACACAAGTCACTGTAAAATACTCTTTTATTGATATTGAAACAAAGGTTACAATGGGGTGCAAGGCCAAGATTACAAGTCTCTCAAGCTCACTAAAGCTCATTCATCTCACATTACAAGTCACTCAGCTCTCTCCCTTCCCTCAATACATGTCTTGAGCCAGCGGATGCTTTGGAAGGCGACGTCCAATAATTATGTCCCGTATAAGTCTTCACTCCATACGGTCGTACGCTTTGAATTGCCAAGGAACTCCGTATCTCGACGCATCCAAGCGTGCTCTGTACCATGAGCTTCTACCTGTGCCTGTACATGAAAACTATGTGGGTGTCAGTACTCAACTGTACTGGTGGAACGAGCTCCTCGCCCACCCATACAAAAATAGTTTTTCTTTACGATCAGTTTTAGGACAAACGCCTTAGCATATTTTGTGTCTCAAGAACATCCCGTGCTTGCATCAACGTTAACCTATCAAGTCGTGCTTGCCTTTCGTCCCGTAATCAAATACGCAACTACTCGATGAGACTCAATTTTCGAGTGATCGTGCTAGGAATCTATCGTGCCATGCCTCGAAACTCAGGGTGACTAAACAATATCACCGCCTCGCGGTCCTTTCTACTTCAATCACCAACTGACCCAATCAGGACTTGTGGACTAAATGTCACTCGCCGACTTTGCCTTGCGGTATCTTCTGACTTAAAATCAACACAACTCAATCATAACTATACAACTTATATGCCGACAACATAAGACTCGACGCCACATCTCGTGCCGAAGCACGTCGCCTATGTTACAACCAAATCTTAGGCCCAATATTGTGTTCTAAATGTACACACACATTCAACTCGACTCATTGATATAGTGCACTCAATACTCGACTCAATCCAAAGGCACACTCACGGATTGCTGCCCGTGACGACTCATCTATATGAGATCACTAGCATGAGAAGCTATCTTGGACACATAGCTGGTATAGGATGGATCGGTCATCGCAAGTAGCTAGCCCCAATGAGCGTCCACCGAATACTTGCCTTTCGGCTCAGCTATCCCGCTCACATTCACGCTCGATTTCCTCCCAGGCCGGAACGGTCCCGTGGCCCCGGGTTGTCGTCCGAGGAAACAAATCGCCCTTGTCGACAAGTTGTCCAATGACTATACAAGACTCGACTCAAACTGACGTCTCACACAGTCATACTTCTTTCAGTGTTATCCTCTCTTTCAAAACCAATATCAAGACTTCTATCATTTGAGACCCCTCGATGACCCACGGTCGCGAGCATTCTTTCCATGTTACCATATTATTTCATTCAACTCATGAACGCCTATTCGATAGTCCTTTCTCTAAAACTCATTAATCAATTATGGTTCATGCCTTAAACACTAAGTTCATGCATCGTGCCTTAAACCGACTTACGTTCTACGCGACGTTATCGCCCAAGTTATACTTTATACGAAGGGCCTTGAGACAGTAAGACTATATGGTTATACCCAACCGTAGAACTCGTAGGACCGTGCTAGCTACCACTCCGATAGCCTAACGTAACTTGCCTGACTTAAACACATAACGACTCGACGAGCAATGGCTGCGTCAAGCCTCGCATTGCAGAAAAGTGCCGCGTATGCGTTCGACTTCTGAACGACCAAGTCATTTGCATGTCTAGACTTATGTCATAAGTCGTGCAATGCAACCTAACTTCATAGCGCAAGCCAAGGCTAGGCCAAGCCTTGGACGATGGGACCGTGCATGCTTTATGAAGCATTTATGCGGGCGATGCCTATGACTTAGGCTACGTTCATAACTTCGCCAACTCAAACCAACTTTCCTTCTCCCAAGCCACGGGACGAAGAATCGAGTGTCATTTTCAAAGCACACCGAGCACCAACTCCAAGCCGACCGTTGGACCTTTCCATATTCTAACTCAATTTGACCCGTCAGGATTATTCCCTTTAGCTATGTGGATTCGTCTTTTTTATTATCAAGCCTACTTATGCAAGTTGAAAACATGCGATTTATTATGTGAAGGCTAAGATGAGGTAAGTTCACCGAAACTATACCACCTGAGCGAGGAGTCGCCTCGACCGAGCAAGTCTTCGAGCAGCCGTTGCAAGGCTAAGTGTCACGCCCCGATTCCGTAGAATCGATAGTCGTCCCGGGCGTGATGCCATGCAAGCCTAAGTTGCACTCGCACAAGGCATAGTCGTAAGATTATCCGAAACACAACAACAAAAGAATGCGCAGAGTAAACTGAACACACATTATAAAGAAGGAAACTTAAGCTTTATTGATAATAAACATCATTTTACAGACTCGATACAAGGGCACCGCACGGGCTTTTTACAAACTGACTCCATTACAAAATGAACGTCGACGCGATAGCCATTCCATACATTTCATCCCTTGATTATAATCAGCATTACAAAACCACCTGGGATGATGGGAAGTCGCTCCATCTGTTTTCTGGCCTTCAACAGCGGAGTCTTCAAAAGAGATTGGATCCAAGGTTCGACCTCACGGACGAAGCTTCAAAACACACGAGCGTAGCCTCCCTTCACGGGGCACGCCCCTCCTGATTTATCGTACCTGTAGAGAGAGCAAGGATCAGTACAATCAACATGTACTGGCGAGTGGCTAATTAATTTCCAGGCTCTCATTTGGTTCAAGAATTTAGATAAAAGAATTTACACAACTTGCTTTTTGTGGTCTTTCTAACAATCCTAGGTAATTTTATGCGAAGCATTTTGACGAAACATAAAGCAAGTAAGTTACAATAGAATTTCCCTCGGCAGAGCGCATCGTGCAACATAAAACTTACCATCACCTTCCCTGTTAGATGATAACGATTTATATCAAGTGTTTGATGTGGAGGTCACTGGCATTAACAAGCCATCCTGGACATAGTCGGATAAACGGGACCCTTGCAACACAAGTAGCAAGCTTCGATGCAAGTCCCCATATTATCGATTGCTTTATACCCAGCTCGGCTCTAACCTGTTTCTTCCTAGGCCGAGTCGGTCCCGTGGCCCCGGGTTGCCGCTCGAAGAAACCATCGCCCTTGTCGACAAGTTGTCCATGACCGTGATAGGTTAAAAAGGTATATTTTAGGGTACCGTTGGGGCATGTTACATAATCGATTCATTTACTTGGTTGTTTTGCAAGCCTAAAATAATTCTCTCTCTTTTTTACACATCTCATCATTTTCCTCTTCTAGCACATAGGACTTGTATTCTTCAAACGAATCATTCAAATTCGATATCGTTACCCGAGTTCTTATTTTTGAAATATAAGGTCGAGACGAAGGAGGTCAGCCACTCACCTTGAGTTTTTGCTTGAGGCGAGAGACTGGTTGGCTACGCTAGACGTCACCTACGTGATTACATAAAATCTCACAAGCAACTGATTAGAACACTGTATTAGGCAAGAAGTTCGATAGGAAATTCTAGTTCAAAATGTAAGCCATGAAAACCATCGAAAACATTCACGTAAACACATTCAGAAAACCAAAGCCAAATCCAACGCAAGCGGCGTAAAAAATAGAGCAACGGGAGGTCTCTCCCGATTCAGCCGCAGAATCAATCCTCGAGGCGCTACCCGCTTAATATGGGACTTGGTTCTGAAGAAGCCATTCCAAAACGTGGAATGGATCTTAATTCAATCGTTCCCGTTCGATCGATTCGATCGATCCCGACCTATCGGTCCCGACCGAGTCGATAGCGATAGTGTTCCTTCCTCGCGTACCCCATGGACGGAGAACGGGGCACGATGTAGGGACGGGGTACTACACCATAACCAAAAAAGAAAAAGTTTCGTCCTCGAAACTTAAGAACAGAACCTACCTCTATGAAAATAATGAAGGAAACTTTTCCTTCATCTCTGACTCGAGTTCCCATGTCGACTCTTTTGCCACATGGTTCCTTCAGAGCACACGAACAAGAGGGATCACTCGACTTTGCAGTAGCTTATCCTTGCGTTCTAAGATTTGAACTGGCTCTTCAATGTAGGATAAGTCAGACTTTAGCTCTAGCTGGCCAAAATCTACCACGTGGCTAGGGTCGTGCACGTACTTTCACAGCTGAGAGACGTGGAAGACATTGTGCACACCTTCGAGCGTCGGCAGTAGGGCAATTTTATAGGCCACTGGGGCGACCCGTTCGAGTATTTCGAACGGCCCAACGAATCTCGGACTCAGCTTTCCCTTCGCATCGAACCGAGTAACTCCTCGCATGGGCAACACCTTCAGGAACACGTGATCGCCCACCTGGAACTCAAGCGGTCTTCGATCGGTGTCGACGTAGCTCTTTTGCCGACTCTGTACAATCTTCAGTCTTTCCCGAATTAGCTTGACCTTTTCCACAGTCTGTTCTACCAGCTCCGGGCCGAATATCTATCGTTTCCCGACTTCATCACAGCAAATGGGCGATCTGCACTTCCGGCCGTACAAAACTTCATACGGTGCCATTTAGATGCTGGACTGGTAGCTATTATTGTATGCAAGTTCTGCCAGCGGTAGGTGGACGTCCCAGCTTGATTTGAAGTCAATTGTGCAGAGTCGTAGCATGTCTTCGAGAATCTGATTAACGAGCTCCGTTTGGCCGTCGGTATGAGGATGGTAAGCTGAGCTGAACTGCAACTTGGTATCCAGCGCCGACTGAAGACTACTCCAGAATTGCGACATGAACCGTGAATCCCGATCAGAGACGATGGATATTGGAACTCCGTGCAGCCGTACTATCTCGTCATGATAAATCTGCGCCAGGCGATCAACGCTCAAAGTAACTTTGATGGCAATAAAGTGTGCTGACTTGGTTAATCGATTGTCGATGCCCAAGATGGCGTCGTTCCCCCGTGGTGTCTTCGGCAGGCCAACAATCCATAGTGACATGTTCCCATTTCTACTCGAAAATAGCAAGGTTTTGCATCTTCCCGCCCGGTCGCTGATGCTCAGCTTTCACCTGTTGACAGGCCATGAATTGTTACACGAAGAGCACCACATCTCTCTTCATCCCGTGCCACCAGAAGGTCGTGCGGAGGTCCTTATACATCTTGGTACTGCCTGGATGCAAAGTATATTTCGTATAATGTGCCTCCGACATTATCTCCTTTCGTAGTTCTGAATCATCCGGAACACATAGTCGGCCATTCAATCTCAGCACGCCGGTCTTATATTCCGTAAAGTCTATCGTACTACCTGTTGAAATTCGCTCGCATATTTTCTTCAGGTACGGATCATCCTTCTGAGCGGTCTTGATCTTTTCCAGCAAACTCGGCTCTAATTGCTGCTGCGCCAACCGTACATTCCTGAATCGAACCCGAAGGTCGATACCCATTTCTTCTAGATCTTGTAGTAGTCTGCGGTTGATGGATAGCGAGACAAGATATTTTTTTACTCAGAGTGTCCGCCACAATATTTCTTTTGCCCGGAGTATAGTCGATCATCAAGTCATAGTCTTTGATTAGTTCGAGCCAGCACCTTTGTCGCAAGTTCAACTCCTTCTGGGTGAAGAGATACTTGAGGCTCTTCTGGTCGGTATAGATCGCGCACGCCACGCCATATAGATAGTAACGCCATAATTTTAACGCGAACACAATCGCCGCTAACTCCAAGTCGTGCGTATGATAGTTCTTCTCATGCGGCTTTAACTGTCTGGAGGTGAAGGATATCACCTTGTTTCGCTGTATGAGCACACATCCCAGGCCCAGGCCTGAAGCATCGCAGAATATCTGAAAACCCTCTGGCCCATCCGGAAGTACGAGTATAGGGGCCAAAATTAGTCACTGTTTTAGCTCCTGGAAGGAAGCTTCACAGTCATCCGACCACTAATACAAGACTCCCTTTTGAGTGAGGCGAGTCAATGGCGATGCAATCTTCACAAAGTTTTTCACGAAGCGTCGATAGTATCCCGCCAAACCAAGAAAGCTTCGAATCTCACTAGCAGACGCAGGCCGCTTCCAATCAGCAACAGCTTCCACTTTTTTCGGATCAACTGCAATACCTTCGGACGAAATGATGTGACCAAGAAAGGATACGCTGCTTAGCCAAAATTTGCACTTACTCTGCTTTGCATACAACTCATTCTCTCGAAGTATCTGGAGCACGGCCCGTAGATGTTCTGTATGCTGTGCCCTATCTTTCGAGTAAACGAGAATATCGTCAATAAAGACTACCACAAATTTATCAAGAAAGGGTCGAAATACCCGATTTATTAGATCCATAAAGGCGGCAGGGGCGTTCGTCAGGCCGAATGGCATCACTAGGAACTCGTAGTGGCCGTACCGCGTGCGAAAGACTGACTTTTGCACGTCGTCTGACTTGATCTTGAGTTGATGATAGCCCGAGTGGAGATCAATCTTCAAAAATATTAAGACGCCTTGCAGTTGATCGAATAAGTCGTCTATGTGGGGCAATGGGTACTTGTTCCGGATGGTGGCCTTGTTCAGCTCTCGGTAATCGACGTACAGACGCATGGACCCATCCTTTTTCTTCACGAACAACATGGGTGCTCCCCACGGTGAAACGCTAGGCGGAATAAATCCTCTGTCGAGTAACTCTTGTAACTGGACCTTAAGTTCCTTCAGCTCGGCGGGGGCCATTCTGTATGGGGCCTTGGAAATCGGTCGAGTATCGGAGAATGTATCGATGCTGAACTCGATTTCTCGGTCGAGGGGCATGTCGGATAGCTCATCCAGGAACACATCAGGGAATTCTGCCACAATGTCGGTCTGACCCGTATTTGTACTATCCTGTCGCATGTCTCGGACGGACACCAAATAGCCTTCGTACCCAGAATACAGCATCCTTCGAACAAAAATTGCCGAGATCAGCATGCAGGTCGACGATGCCTCACCACACGAAAAGCAGAATTCAGGCACTCCTGGTATGCGGAAGGTGACCGTCTTTCCGGCACAGTGTATGGTTGCGTTGCACGGCCCGAGCCAATCCATTCCCAGAATGATGTCAAAGTCCTTCATGTCTAGAACTATCAGGTCAAGACCGATCTTTTGACCGTCGATATAGATAATCCCGTCGGCACAGGCTAAGTTTGTGAGTACTGGTGTGCTCGAAGGTGTACTTATGCTAAGGTCGAGATCTAATAATATTACAGGAAATTTGTGCTCAGCGGCAAAGTCCGCCGATATAAAACTATACGAAGCGCCTGAATCAAATAGTACACGAGCAGGCACATTATTAAAATTTAGTATACCTGTTACGATCGTATCTGATGCAAGCACTTTATCTTGAGTCATGGCGTAGAAGCGACCCTGGGCATTGGGGCGACAGTCTTGGCCATTTTGCGGTGCAAGTTGATGGGCTCGAGGCGCTGGGACTTGATTCCTTCGACGGTGCTTTTGGGGCGCCATTGGACGGTATTGTTGGGGCGCCATTGGGCGATGCAGTTGGGGCACCGTTGGGTTCTTCCTTCTGGTCGGACAATCAGCACGAACGTGGCCCTTCTTGCCACAGTTCCAGCATCCACCCTGTAGTATCTGGCAGTCGTCGATAGTGTGACCGGACTGGCGACAATGGGTGTAGTAAGGCCATGGATTACGCCCTTGATATCCGCCTTGTTGCCTATTGTTTGGACGCTTGGTCATATTTTTTCCTCTCACGTGGCTCGGGCGTTTGTGATTGTATATATGCACGGCGCCGGCAGCACCTAGAGGGTATTGGCGTTCAAGGCGGAGAGCGTGGTTGAGAGACTCCTCCATCGTTTTATATTTTGGAACAGACACGTGGGCGTAAATAGATGGTCGTAGACCCACTTCGAACCGTCGAGCACAACTCGCCAGGAAGGGCAGGAATTCTCCAGCAAATATGGCTAACTTGTTGAACTCTGTTGCATACTGCCGCACCGTCATATTCCTTGCCTTAACTGCATAAATTCATTTTCCTTCTCTTGCCGAACGGCTTCAGGGAGGTACTCGATCTCGAACGCCTCCCGGAAGGTGGCCCAAGAAATTTCAGCTGTCTCGTTATCGCGTCTGATCGCTCGCTTTTGCACGGCCCACCAGTCGTGCGCGTTCAATCGGAGTAGAAGTTGAGCGCATGCGACTTTCTTGGACTCTTCGACACCCAGAAGCTCGAATTTATCTTCCAACTCCTCCAACCAGTCGATCGCCACGGAGGGATCTTCTGTGCCATTGAAGGAAGTACAGCAGCTATTCGTGAATTTTGACACGTCGAAGTTGGAACTTCTTGGTGCTACAGGTGTAGGCTCGGGTACCTCCAGTTCGACTTTACTTTGTCTGGCCGCAGGCTCGGTTATGGCATGGGTTATCGCAGAGTTGTTATTGTTGGCCCCCACTGTCTGAACAATCTGCTGAAGAGTATCAAGCTGCTTCTGCTGCAACTTGAATTGTGTATCTAATTGGGCCTCGAACTGAGTCTGGCGTGCCTCTGTCTCCCGTCGATGTTGATCATTCAGGCGTTGACTCTCCTGTCGATGTTGCTCATTCAGACGTTGATTCTCCTGAGCTTGTTGTTGTTGCGCTTCCAGCATACGCAACATCCTTTCTATGGCATCGATAGAGGGTTCGGGTCTCAAGCTACTCGAGCCACTCGAAGCACTTTCTTCGTTCGCCGCCACGTTCACCGTCGCACCTTTTGGGATTTTTGAAGGTAAAATACATTAGTCACAAAACTTATTACGGACTCCTCGTATGGAATGACATATCTCATCGACACGAGACCAACGATTTTAAGACTGGAAACTCGACACTAGAGGCCAAGGACGTAAAGCCGTGCTCTGATACCAATATATTACGCCCCGATTCCGTAGAATCGATAGTCGTCCCCCGGGCGTGATGCCGTACAAGCCTAAGTTGTGCTTGCATAAGGCATAGTCGTAAGGTTATCCGAAACACAACAACAAGAGAATGCATAGAGTAAATTGAACACACATTATAAAGAATGAAACTTAAGCTTTATTGATAATGAACATCATTTTACAGACTCGATACAAGGGCGTCGCGCAGGCTTTTTACAAACTGGCTCTATTATAAAATGAACGTCGACGCGATAGCCATTCTATACATTTCATCCCTTGATTACAACCAGCATTACAAAACCACCTGGGATGACAGAAAGTCACTCCATCTGCCTCCTGGCCTTCAACAGCGGAGTCTTCAAAAGAGATTGGATCCAAGCTTCGACCACACGGACGAAGCTTCAAAACACACGAGCGTAGCCTGCCTTCACGCGGCACGCTCCTCCTGATTTATCGTACCTGTAGAGAGAGCGAGGATCAGTACAATCAACATGTACTGGCGTGTGGCTAATTAATTTCCAGGCTCTCATTTGGTTCAAGAATTTAGATAAAAGAATTTACACAACTTGTTTTTTGTGATCTTTCTAACCATCCTAGGTAATTTCATACGAAACATTTTGACGAAACATAAAGTAAGTAAGTTACACCAGAATTTCCTTCGGCAGAGCGCGCCGTGCAACATAAAACTTACCATCACCTTCCCTGTTAGTTGATAACGATTTATATCAAGTGTTTGATGTGGAGGTCACTGGCATTAACTAGCCATCCTGGACATAGCCTGGTAAACGGGACCCTTGCAATGCAAGTAGCGTGCTCCGATGCAAGTCCCTATATTACCGGTTACTTCATAACCAGCTCGGCTATAACCTGTTTCTTCCTAGGCCAAGTCGATCCCGTGGCCCCGGGTTGCCGCTCGAAGAAACCATCGCCCTTGTCGACAAGTTGTCCATGACCGTGATAGGTTAACAAGGTATATTTTAGGGTACCGTTGGGGCATGTTACATAATCGATTCATTAACTTGGTTGTTTTGTAGGCCTGAAATAATTCTACCTCTTTTCTACACATCTCATCATTTTCCTCTTCTAGCACGTAGGACTTGTATTCTTCAAGCGAATCATTTAAATTCGATACCGTTACCCGAGTTCTCATTTTTGAAATAGAAGGTCGAGACGAAGGAGGTCAGCCACTCACCTTGAGTTTTTGCTTGAGGCGAGAGACTGGTTGACCGCGCTAGACGACGCCTACGCGATTACCTGAAATCACACAAGCAACCGATTAGAATACTATATTAGGCAAGAAGTTCGATAGAAAATGCGAGTTCGAAATGTAAGCCATGAAAACCATCGAAAACATTCATGAAAACGCATTCAAAAAACCAAAGCCAAAACCAACGCAAGCGGCATAAAAAACAGAGCAACAGGAGGTCTCTTCCGACTCAGCCGCAGAGTCAATCCTCGAGGCGCTACCCGCTGAATATGGGACTTGGTTCCGAAGAAGCCATTCCATAACGTGGAATGGATCTTAATTGAACCGTTCCCGTTCGATCGATTCGATCGATCCCGACCTAACGGTCCCGACCGAGTCGATAGCGACAGTGTTCCTTTCTCGCGCACCCCGTGGACGGAGAACGGGGCACGATGTAGGGAAGGGGCACTACACTATGTCCGAACGTCGTCGGCGTTCCTATTCCTCCGATTGACAGAGCGGGACGGGGCACTACACAAGCTCCTAGCCTTGAAGAAGGAATAGTATGGAGGAGTTTAGGAGAATTTGGAAGAGTTTCAATGGTAGGAATCCATGGAAATGGAAATGGGCTATTCTAGGGCTTTGTGGAGGCTCATTAATGAGGAAGAAGATGAACTAAACGCTCTTAATACCAGCCAAGAGAGGGAGCCCTAAAACCCCTCTAAAATGTCTAATTTACCCTCTCAAGTCATCATGAATCATCTTCTAATTAAAGGGTTAATGTTGCACTAAGTGTGGGATTCAATTCTAGTCCAAACTAAGTCTAATAAGACTCAAAGGAAGCTAATTGTATTCATCCTAGGTTGTGGCTCAACTGATCATGTCTAGTCTCATAGGGTTCACAAGTTAAGGTTCAATTAAAGGGCTAAACTAACAATGAATGAAACCTTCACAATAATAACTAAAATAATATTCAAGTAATATAAATAATGCAAATTGATAAAAATATGCCTATTTTTGAAATGTGGTAGTGACATGGATTCCTCTCGTTACATAGCTAGCATATATATAATCTCCTAGTCATACGTATTTTGGGACTGGGGTGTTACAACGTGTCTCTGCTATAGCCAAATCTTAAGCTCCATAATGATTGTGTTGCAAATCATGCACACACATCTTGACTCATCTGTGTCATATTTATACTTCTTGTGACTCAATCGACACCATATATACGGATTACCACTCAACACATCGACTCATCTATATGAAAGGTCACTGGCATGACAAGCCATCTTGGACATAGCTAGGAGAGATGGTGGGTCAATCAATGCAGGTAGCTAGCCCCACTAAAAGTCCATCAAATTTCTGGTTGCCTATCCAGCATCAGTTATACCTTGTTTCATCCATGGTCGGATTGGTCCTATGGCCCCATGTTCTCGTCTGAAGAAACATCGCCCTTGTACACAAGTTGTCTATGACCACGCACCTACAAGAACATCTAGAGTTACGTAATGCATGGCCTAATTTGTGGTATGACTCAAACCCTTTTTCAAGTTGTGCTCATAAACCATACTTTCTATATTTTGTTGGAGATTCCCAAACAAGGGATCGCCTGGACGACAAATGGTTGCGTGAACTTTCCATTTTACCTTTGGAAGCCAGGAACAACTATTGCATAGCCTTCCAACCTAATTAAATAAAATGTATTCCATAAAGTTTTATAGACCATGTCATACTCTATATGACAAATGTGAGACTGTAGGACATATCGCTAAAATCAGTTATGAAACTATGGGAATGTGCACGTATTCAACTTGAACAACCATATTTTTTGAGTGCCTTAACCCGTGCCATGAACCGTATTGCCCGCATTGGAATTTTGGGGGCACACATGCTATGATAAGCGATGCGAACGTGAAAACATCTAGATTATGACCCAAGTCGATGGTCGATGTACCAGTATAAACGTGATCTACTCTGTCCAAGTCGTCTTTTTTATCCAAACCATGGGATCGAAGTACCGAGTACCAACTTTGAAAGCCATCGTAGAGTGATATCTAGGAAGCAAATTAACCATTCCATGTTCTATACACATTTGACTCAAAGCAAAATTATTTCCTTTAGCTATGTGGGTTCGTCTCTTTTGTTAGCATACCTACTCAGTGCAATTGAAAACTTTCATTTATTTGTGTGATGGGCAAGTTGAGGCAAGTTCATCGAAGCCATCCACCTGAACAAGGAGTTGTCTCTACCGAGTGGGACTTCGAACAAGCCATTGCATAGCCAAGTCCAAATGTAGTTACGTTTCGATTCCTCCGGTTGAACTAAGCGGGACGGAACACTACATAAGAGTTCTCAAAACATTTTCTACTACTTTTTTACCATTAAATTCTTAACCAAGAGTTCTTCGCTGATTAACAATAGTAGAAGCTTTGGTGCAGTAATCATCAATTATGTCAGTATCCTTCATACATAGGTTCTTAAAAGAAGTTCTAAGAGTTTGTAATTTGACAGATTTTACTGTGTCATCACCTTCATATTGTTGCTGTAAAAATTTTCATCATCGCTTGACTTCACAACATTAGCAATTCTTTGAAAGGTAGAGTCATTTACCGCTTGTTGCAATATGAGTAGTGCATTTGCATCTTTTTTCTGAAGATCCCTCATTTCTATCACCTTATCTGTCTCTCATAACCATTCTCAACAAATTTTCAAAGATCTTATGAAATTAAAGGAGTTCTCATCTTAATACTCCAAAAACCATAATTCTTTCCACTAAATACAGGAATCAAATTTTTAGAGAGATTAAACCCATTTCCAAAATTTATTTTGCTTCCAGCTTCTTACAAAACTTAAACCAAATAACAAATGCACAAAAGAAATGTACCAACTTACTAAAACAACTTCTGTGAGCAAGCTTTCTATGATGAACCTCTTGCTTCAACAACGAACCCGGCGCTCTGATACCAAAATGTTGGAAAATGTTGGAAGACCAAAGTAAAATGGTAGACAAACTTTCTATACTAGTTGCTGCTATATGTATTAAAAGAAAATGGGGCAAGTAATATTTAGTAAGGTGGAATGGAAATTGTATTTAAGAATGGAATTAACTCTCTGAAATAAACCGTGAGTTCAAATGACTATAGCAACAGCCTTATATAGGATTTACAAGCAAGTGTATCACTTCTTCTTCTTTTTTGAGGAAACATAAATTTCATTCAAGTATTCAATGGATAACAAGAGGACATGTCTCGAAGGACATGATCATAAATACAATCAGGAATAATATCATGAACTGTAAGAGATTTCATAGGGTTTGTGGGAAAGAGCCTGTAAAGCTAGTCAGTATGCACAGTGGTTGGCACTTCTGTGGACAAAGGAGAATGAAATATCCTTAGCAGAATTCAAAAGCTTCCTAGCATCAGAGATTGTATGGCGAGCAAGCCAAATTATAGGCACCACTTGAGAGTTTATAGAAATAAGAGCTTTGCAGTCTCTCGCTACTGTGGTTTGATGTAGTTGCTTCCTTTCAATCAGTACTAGAGCTAAGTAAATTCACAATGCTTTAGCTTCAACTGGAGAGCCACCATCTTGGTTCTTCGATAGAGCACCCATGAAAAGCCCCTCTCTATTTCTCAGGACAGCTGTTGCGGCCATCTTCCCGACCAGGTATGAACCATCATAGTTAATTTATCATTTTTTTGCTTCAGGTGGGCTCCAAGACTCATTAATAGCATTCATGTCAAAGGAAGAACTGCTAGAGGATGGAATCTGATTATAGGCTTCATATTTCTCCTGTAGAATAAAGGCTTCGTGAAGGATCCGATTGGAGTTAATCATTGGATTATCGAAGATAGCTTTGTTCCTGGCCTTCCATATAGACCACATCAGATATAGACATGTTGATACATCAACTCGATCTCCCTCCTTGAGAAGATTTAAGATGAGAGAGGAGACGGTGGTCTGGGATTGTATATATCTTGCAATTGTAGGTTTTCCTTGCCAAGATGGACCTGAAATGGGACCATAAAGAATAAGATGGTCAGTTGTTTCGTCATATATCTTGTAAAGTGGGCACGTAGATTCAATGTGGTTGATTCTTCGATGAATGTTAGCTTTGGTAGGTAAAGAATTCGTAAGAACTCTCCAAGCAAACAGGAACACCCTTGGGCAAATATGGCTAAGTTTCTAAAAATTTCTTCCAATCAGTAAATCTTTTATCGTCAGAGGAATGATGTTCTCTATTGAGGCTCTCATAGATAGCTCGATATGCCAACTTGGTAGTTAAGCACCCATCATTATTATGTTTCCAAATAAGTTGATCAGTTGTACAATTACCTGATAAAGGAATCTTCAAAATTGCTGCTGCTTCAGGAGGAAAAAATAATATGACAATAATATTTTTCTTCCAACTAAAAGTTTCACTATTAATAAGATCACTGACAGAGTTGACCCATCTACTGGAAAATTGGTATCCTAATACTCTGTGGTCTGGCATGCTAGGAACCTACGGATCTTGCCAAATGTTGATTTGGGAACCATCCCCTACTGACCAAATGAAATTCCCATAAAGAAAGGCTCTGCTGCTCAAGATACTTTTCCAAATGTAGGATAAAGTTGGTGAGGGAGTTGCCGAAAAATAAGTAGAGATATTTGCTTCTAAGAATGTTAGCCATAAAGAGTTAGAATCCGTAAGGAACCTCCAAGACAGTTTGAGCATGAGTTAAAGATTTGCGATATGGGATCATGTAACACCTAGTTTTCCAAATATGGGTAATTTTGAAATTTTGTAATTATAATTATTATTTATTGATAATTATTTCATATTATGATTTTTGGTGATTTTTAATTATTTTTAAACTATTTAAAATTATGACTTATGATTTTGACATTTTACTATTGTTTGGTTTTAATTTCGAGGAATTTGTCACCCCCAGTTTTCAGGAACAGGAGTATTTTTGTCATTTTGTATTTTTGAAATATTTTTGAAATTTATTTTATTATTTATGATATTGTTTTGTGGTTATTTGAGTCGGGTTCGAATTTCAGCTCAATCCGACTTGAAACGGGGACCCGGGGGTAGTGTTGACTTTAGTGGACCCACACATTAGTTAGCCATAGCCCACATGATAGAAATATTTTAGTTAGAGGTTAGACTAATTATTATGGATAAGGTTAGTGTGATTAGAGACTTTAGAATGACTAATTTAGTCCCAACCAATTAGCCCTTTCCTAATACTAATAGAATATGTTAGTAGGGGCATTTTGGACCTTACCATAATAGGACAAATAGCCCCATATGGCTAGCCACTTTGGGAGAGGATAGGCTCAAGTTCATTTCATTATTCTCATCCACACTCTCTCTCTTGTTCTTCCCCAAATTTCTATAGAGCAATTCCTAGCAATTTTTCCACCAAATCCTTCCATTTCGCCACCAAATCTTCTTCTTTCCTTCTCCATTCTAGACAAGGAGGAAGCTACCCAAGTTTGGGAGGATTCGGAGCTCGTTCGTGTCCTTTTGGAATCTCTACGTGTCGGTATCGCTCCGGGAAGGCTTTTCTTCGATTCGATCTACCGGGAGGTATAAATCCATTCTCCTTTTCATTTCCTCATGCATATAGGTCTATTTTGAACCCATAGGAATGATCTCCATGGTTGTATCTCCATTTGTGTCCATTTCGTGTCCATTTGGAGGTCATAGGAGTGTCCTTTGTTTTGTGGTTGTGTCCATGTGGGAAAACCCCAAATTTGGACACACTATGTGTTGTTGTTATGTATGAATGAATTATTAAATGTTTAATCTCATCTTTTTGTATTGGAGATGTGTTCTATAGTGTCTCATATATATTAGTGTAGAGAGTGAGTTCTTGATATATTATGTTATATACTTGTGTTCTTTTGTCTCAAACTACCCAAATTCGTCATAATTTTATCCACGTTTTTAGTAGCAATAACAACTGAGAAATGTCATAACTTTTAGCTTAAAACTCTGATTTATCTTCCGTTTTTTTTAAAAGAACCGTATCGAAGTTAGCTTTCCAAATATATATTTTAATAAGCCAAATTCTTTCTGTAACTTTCTGTAGAATTATTTGAGTATCAGTTGTACGAAAGACGAACGCGTTTCGGTATTTTCGCGATTCCGGGAGCTTCCGGACACGAAAATACGATCCATTTGAAGTTTCGGAAAGCTAACATGAAGTACTACAACATACTTTAATCCTAGAATTTAGTGAGTGCCCAATTGGTACAGTATTGGTTTTAAGTAAAAGAGTGACTATACGATATATGCATTTTGTGTAACCTATGAGCCTATGTAGTATGGATATTAAATGAATATAGAGTATATAATGCATGATATGTTAGATAAATAAAATAATATATATATGATATATATCCTATTTACATTAATATATATATATGGTTGAATGCAAGCATGTAGGAATGCAATTAATGTAATATATGTAAGCAATGCATAAATGCATGAATGAAAGAATGATATACAATGCATGCATGAAAGTATATAATGAATGTTAGATATAAATGCAAGGTATATATGTAATGATAGATATGAATGCATAATATATAAATATTGTAAATGCAATATCAGATTTCATATGTAGACATAGAACCAATGCATAGCTGATACTTAGATTGAATGTTAGTTCATTTTAGGTTGTTCGAGCACTGAACTGTCCATGTAAGCATATATACCTTCCTTTTTCTATTGCCAAGCGAATTTCAGTTTTCAATATAGTGGAATGTCTATGAATGTAATGTTAACCTTCAACCCCTTAATTCGAAATGTTAGTTAATTTCAGTATTAGACAATGCATGAGCTGTATGCATATGGGATGTTGGCTTAATGGCAGATTTCAGATAACATGGTTCATTTTATGTGGTTAGTTACACCAGTTTATGGGATAGCTCACTTTAGTTTATATGTAAATGTGGAACTAAACTGAGAATGAACTTCACCATCTGCACAAGGACACCCCACTCTATATCAACCACCATGCCATATAACCCTTCTCTAAATGATTGCAATAATATATATAGATTTATGTAAAGTATAGATGCATGTTAGTTATAACTTAAATAGTCTCTATTCTAATGTATATAGATGTATACTTGTAACCATGCATGTTAAGTATAATACATGTGTAATGTTGATGGGTTAGCTTTATGCCATGTGTAGTGTAAACTCATAACTAGTGTTGATTTCTCTTTTCATGTACACCTCCATGTTCACACACACACATAGCTTTACATGTTAGTTCCTTTCTCTTATATATATATATATAAAATATCGAATATGCATGATAGTGATGTATCTTGATGTGTGACTTGTGTTGGCTTGTATAGCCTTGTGATTGGTGTGTGATTGCTAGACTAGGCTTAGTTAGGCCTAGTAAAACTTATTAGACTTGTTGGGGTTAGGAGTGGCCTAGTTGACCTAGTTGACTGGTGTAGTTGACTGGAGTTGACCAAGTGTTGACTTTAGTCTATTTTGACCTAAACAGCATACAGACGCATCGTAGATTACATTTATCATCCCATGTATACATCTTGACTTGTGTTGCTCTAACTAGGAGTCAGGTACCTCATCTCGGACAGTACATTTACTTCAGACATTCAGATACCAGGCGAGTATATTCTCTGACCATTTCATACTTGCCTAGATTTACATTCTTGCTCTAGATTACTGTACTTGATGCTGACACGATTGTTATCACGGATTGGTACTATAAGGATCTTCTTTTTGGGATGTTATTCCCTTGTATTCACTAGATACATATTGTGATGTGCGTTTCACTTCCATATTGTATTTACTGAATACCTATATCCTTGTACACTTATTGTGCATATTGTACTCTCATTATCACATGAGTTCCAGGGATAGACCATTGTACACTATTATATAACATTGTAAAACTATTGTATAACATTGTACACCTATTGTATAATATTGTACATCCATTGTATAATATTGTACACTATTGTGCAAGATAACATAACTGGAGTGGATCCTTGTGTATTGATTGGGGAGGGAGAGTAGAATTGGTTATGTAATCAAATCCTATTGTACAAGATTGTATAACTATTGTATATGTCTATTGTACACCCACGTACAATAGAGTTACCATTGCATTTTCTTAGACCGTTTACATAACCATATTGTACTCTAAATCACAGTAGGCTTACAGTTCTTACTTATCTTATTTAGATATTTCCTGTTATCAAATCTCTACTATTTTTCATAAACTTTTTTCTTTCAGCGTTTCATGTACCTTACTCTATTGCATGTTTTATATTTCCTAACATGATATGAACTGCGTGAAATATTTTGTGCTCGCTCCCGTCCTGACTGGACCTGTTGAAAATTTTACAGAGGATGACGAGGAACCCTGCACCCTTACTTGGAGTTTTCCTAGTTGACACTCGCGACCTGGACCCCTGGGGAGGTTCATGAAGCTGCTCAGGATGATACCTTGTATAGTGTAGATAACTTAGACAGTTCTTTCTTTCATGCTTAGTTGTTGTCTTTATTTTCAGAGTTGTATATTTTAGAGATGATGAGACTTGTATTCCATTTCTGCTGTACCTCAGTTGAGGATTTCTTATCTATTTCCATCGTGCTACATTCTACCTTAGATTGTGATTGAGTTGTACCTCGGTGTTGGCCTCCTTTTGGAGAGTATATTTCATGTTATGTAGTTATAGTTCATGACCTAGAACAGCGTTCTACCGCCGACACTGCGGCGTAGGCTGGACGTGGTTACGTTCTCGTACCCTCACGGTGGGTGCGGGTCATGACACGTTTTTAGTGGTGGCCCATGCAGGTCGAGTTTATGTAGTGGTATTCGAACTAGAGTATCACTACAGCCTGCAGTAGGATTAGGATATTTTGGAGGTACTCAATCATATTAGGAAAAACTCTTAATCAGATTCCTTTTTGTCAAAAATTGTTGCTTATTGACTTCCCTTGAATATAAACTGTCCTCCTTTGATTTTTTCTCTTCATTCTCAGAAATTGCTTCTTGTTTGATCAGTTTTCATGATGGTTATGAAGACATGATCTCATCGCTTCGGTTCGGGGGATACTATCGAGAGGCTGGCCACCTCTCGTCATGTTCATCAGGGCCTCGAGACCGCAGCTTCTGTTGTGCCGACTCAGGATGGCGTTTCTGCTACATTGGAGGTGCACCTCTATCTGTACAGAGATTTTCTCCCGTCATTTCTGATTTCTCTCAGCATCGGTGATTCATGCAGCATCAGCAGCAGACCAGGGAAAACTAGCAGAGCGAGCTATCGTCAGGACAGTCAAGGATGCACAGACCATTGGAGATCTTGCTAAAAGTTCCGTTCTTCTCAATTCCATTCCCGCAATTGTCTTTTATAATTACCTTAAAATTTGATTCCATCTGTTCCTTGTTGATTGATTAATTTTGTCATGTTACTCTTTTGTTGTGTTTATTTTTTCTTCTGAAAAAATCATATGGGCTAGGTCGCCTAAATCATAGAATCTAGAATCCTCGATAGTCGTGTTAGTTGGCATAGTGAGGATATGTAGTCAGATTTTGGATGTATTCTCGGGTATGGGAATTTAAGGTTTTCGCCGTCGCATGCGACAGTGCGAAAATTTTAAATACCATGAACCTAGAGGTACGTACCTTAGTCAAGGACTCTGTAATTATCGTACCCTTGCTCACTAGCATGATGAAGACTCTGGACAACATGATTTTGGACAGACGCATTTGATTAACAGATTGTATCTTGAGAAGGTTTAAACATTATACCCTTTTGATTGTTATAAATGACTTAGGAGTAGGGATATTTAGTTTTGTAGAGCTTATTCATAGGTAGTTCCTTCATAGTATAATGGTATGATGACTTGTAGAGTGTCTGTACCCTAGAGGTGATAGTTAGCATTGGTGTTAGAATAGTAACCCATTGCAGATAATTCTCCTGTTATCTATAATACCAACCAGTTACACATAGGATGTTAGTATGCCTTACATCCTTGATGATTATTACTACTTTCTCTTACCTTTTCCAATGAGGCACCCATGACCAGAGCCTGCCTTTGAGTATAGTTGTAGTTTCACCTAAGACCGAGAGGTCGATTTGCATAGATAGATTGCAGATGATATTGGCATATGGGATATAGGTTAGTTGGTATCTATAGGCCATTGTTGTATAGGGTTATAAACATGTTGTTTAGCCTATACTTGGTTCAGTTTTCCATTTTAGTTAAGTTCCATTCGTGTTGAGTTCCTTTGTGTTGATCACCTTTATAGGCAGTGTGCAGACCCTTCACTAGATACCATGTCCCCTTGATTCAGACCATTCATCCTTAGCCTAGTTCTAAGCATTGTTTCAGACCCTTATAAGTTTAGTCTGCCTTAACCCTTGGTTGATCAGTCATGTATATATATAGATGATATACTTAGGATATATGTGATGGGTTGTTGTTCTTGAGCAATTATATATATATGTGGTATTTGGTATTCATGTGCTTAGCTTGTAGGTATTTAGTTATAGGTGACTTGATAGGATTGGAAAGTTAAGAGCTAGTCTATTATAGAGTTTCTCTTTTGTTAAATTCTAGTTGCCAACACCTAAATAGCTAGCATAGGTAAAACCCTAAGAAGTTGACCAGTTGATGACCAAGTACTTGGATGTTGAGAAATTGACTAGTGATTGACCCTTGACTATGTTTGACCTAGAAGGGGGTGCGATCATCTTAATTTCGAGGACGAAATTTTTATAAGGTGGGTAGGATTGTAACACCCAGTTTTCCAGATATGGGTAATTTTGAAATTTTGTAATTATAATTATTATTTATTGATAATTATTTTATATTATGATTTTTGGTGATTTTTAATCATTTTTAAACTATTTAAAATTATGACTTATGATTTTGACATTTTACTATTGTTTGGTTTTAATTTCGAGGATTTTGTCACCCCTAGTTTTCAGGAACAGGAGTATTTTTGTCATTTTGTATTTTTGAAATATTTTTGAAATTTATTTTATTATTTATGATATTATTTTGGGGTTATTTGAGTCGGGTTCGAATTTCAGCTCAATCCGACTTGAAACGGGGACCCGGGGATAGTGTTGACTTTAGTGGACCCACACATTAGTTAGCCATGGCCCACATGATAGAAATATTTTAGTTAGAGGTTAGACTAATTATTATGGATAAGGTTAGTGTGATTAGAGACTTTAGAATGACTAATTTAGCCCCAACCAATTAGCCCTTTCCTAATACTAATAGAATAGGTTAGTGGGGGCATTTTGGACCTTACCATAATAGGACAAATAGCCCTATATGGCCAGCCACTTTGGGAGAGGAAAGGCTCAAGTTCATTTCATTATTCTCATCCACACTCTCTCTCTTGTTCTTTCCCAAATTTTTAGAGAGCAATTCCTAGCAATTTCTCCACCAAATCCTTCCATTTTGCCACCAAATCTTCTTCTTTCCTTCTCCATTCTAGCCAAGGAGGAAGCTACCCAAGTTTGGGAGGATTCGGAGCTCGTTCGTGTCCTTTTGGAATCTCTACGTGTCGGTGTCGCTCCGGAAAGGCTTTTCTTCGATTCGATCTACCGGGAGGTATAAATCCCTTCTTCTTTTCATTTCCTCATGCATATAGGTCTATTTTGAACCCATAGGAATGACCCCCATGGTTGTATTTCCATTTGTGTCCATTTTGTGTCCATTTGGAGGTCATAGGAGTGTCCTTTGTGTTGTGGTTGTGTCCATGTAGAAAAATCCCAAATTTGGACACACTATGTGTTATTATTATGTATGAATGAATTATTACATGTTTAATCTCATATTTTTGTATTGGAGATGTGTTCTGTAGTGTCTCATATATATATATTAGTTTAGAGAGTGAGTTCTTGATATATTATGTTATATACTTGTGTTCTTTTGTCTCAAACTACCCAAATTCGTCACAATTTTATCCACGTTTTTAGTAGCAATAGCAACTTAGAAATGTCATAACTTTTAGCTTAAAACTCTGATTTATCTTCCATTTTTTTTTAAAAGAACCGTATCGAAGTTAGCTTTCCAAATATATATTTTAATAAGCCAAATTCTTTCTGTAACTTTCTGTAGAATTATTTGAGTGTCAATTGTACGAAAGACGAACGCGTTTCGGTATTTTTACAATTTCGGGAGCTTCCGGACACGAAAATGCGATCCGTTTGAAGTTTCGGAAAGCTAACATGAAGTACTACAACATACTTTAATCCTAGAATTTAGTGAATGTCCAATTGGTACAGTATTGGTTTTAAGTAAAAGAGTGACTATACGATATATGCATTTTGTGTAACCTATGAGCCTATATAGTATGGATATTAAATGAATATGGAGTATGTAATACATGATATATTAGATAAATGAAATAATATATATATGATATATATCCTATTTACATTAATGTATATATATGGTTGAATGCAAGTATGTAGGAATGCAATTAATTTAATATATGTAAGCAATGCATAAATGCATGAATGAAAGAATGATATACAATGCATGCATGAAAGTATATAATGAATGCTAGATATAAATACAAGGTATATATGTAATGATAGATATGAATGCATAATGTATAAATATTGTAAATGCAATATCAGATTTCATATGTAGACATAGAACCAATGCATAGCTGATATTTAGATTGAATGTTAGTTCATTTTAGGTTGTTCGAACACTTAACTGTTCATGTAAGCATATATACCTTCCTTTTTCTATTTCCAAGCCAATTTCAGTTTTCAATATAGTGGAATGTCTATGAATGTAATGTTAACCTTCAACCCCTTAATTCGAAATGTTAGTTAATTTCAGTATTAGACAATGCATGAGCTGTATGCATATGGGATGTTGGCTTAATGGCAGATTTCAGATAACATGGTTCATTTTATGTGGTTAGTTACACCAGTTTACGGGATAGCTCACTTTAGTTTATATGTAAATGTGGAACTAAACTGAGAATGAACTTCACCCTCTGCACAAGGACACCCCACTCTATATCAACCACCATGCCATGTAACCCTTCTCTAAATGATTGCTATAATATATATAGATTTATGTAAAGTATAGATTCATGTTAGTTATAACTTAAATAGTCTCTACTCTAATGTATATAGATGTATACTTGTAGCCATGCATGTTAAGTATAATCCATGTGTAATGTAGATGGGTTAGCTTTGTGCCATGTGTAGTGTAAACTCATAACTAGTGTTGATTTCTCTTTTCATGTACACCTCCATGTTCACACACACACATAGCTTTACATGTTAGTTTCTTTCTCATATATATATATATATATATATATATATATATATATATAATATCGAATATGCATGATAGTGATGTATCTTGATGTGTGACTTGTGTTGGCTTGTATAGCCTTGTGATTGTTGTGTGATGGCTAGACTAGGCTTGGTTAGGCCTAGTGAAACTTATTAGACTTGCTGGGGTTAGGAGTGGCCTAGTTGACCTAGTTGACTGGTATAGTTGACTGGAGTTGACCAAGTGTTAACTTTAGTCTATTTTGACCTAGACAGCATACAGACGCATCGTAGATTACATTTATCATCCCATGTATACATCTTGACTTGTGTTGCTCTAACTAGGAGTCAGGTACCTCATCTCGGACAGTACATTTACTTCAGACATTCAGATACCAGGCGAGTACATTCTCTGACCGTTTCATACTTGCCTGGATTTACATTCTTGCTCTAGATTACTGTACTTGATGCTGACACGATTTTTATTATGGATTGGTACTATAAGGATCTTCTTTTGGGATGTTATCCCCTTGTATTCACTAGATACATATTGTGATGTGCGTTTCACTTCCATATTGTATTTACTGAATACCTATATCCTTGTACACTCATTGTGCATATTGTACTCTCATTATCACATGAGTTCCAGGGATAGACCATTGTACACTATTGTATAACATTGTACAACTATTGTATAACATTGTACACCTATTGTATAATATTGTACATCCATTGTATAATATTGTACACTATTGTACAAGATAACGTAACTGGAGTGGATCCTTGTGTATTGATTGGGGAGGGGGAGTAGAATTGGTTATGTAATCAAATCCTATTGTACAAGATTGTATAACTATTGTATATGTCTATTGTATACCCACGTACAATGGAGTTACCATTGCATTTTCCTAAACCGTTTACATAACCATATTGTACTCTAAATCACAGTAGGCTTACAGTTCTTACTTATCATATTTAGATATTTTCTGTTATCAAATCTCTACAGTTTTTCATACACTTCTTTCTTTCAGCGTTTTATGTACCTTACTCTATTGCATGCTTTATATTTCCTAACATGATATGAACTGCGTGAGATTTTTAGTGCTTGCTCCCGTCATGACTGGACCTGTTGAAAATTTTACAGAGGATGATGAGGAAACCTGCACCCTTACTTGGAGTTTGCCTAGTTGACACTCGCGACCTGGACCCCTGGGGAGGTTCAAGAAGCTGCTCAGGATGATACCTTGTATAGTGTAGATAGCTTAGATTGTTCCTTCTTTTCATGCTTAGCTGTTGTCTTTATTTTCAGAGTTGTATATTTTAGAGATGATAAGACTTGTATTCCATTTCTGCTGTACCTCAGTTGAGGATTTCTTATCTATTTCCATCGTGCTATATTCTACCTTAGATTGTGATTGAGTTGTACCTCGGTGTTGGCCTCCTTCTGGAGAGTATATTTCATGTTATGTAGTTATAGTTCATGACCTAGAACAGCGTTCTACCGCCGAAACTGCGGCGTAGGCTTGGCGTGGTTACGTTCTTGTACCCTCACGGTGGGTACGGGTCGTGACAGATCACGAATGCCAAGTCCACCTTGAAATTTTGGTTTGGTAAAGATGGACCAAGAAGTAAAATGAATTTCTTCCTATTGTTCACTATACCCCACCAGAAGTCTCTTTGGTGTTTGGATAAGGAGTTAGTAAGTATGAAGGGAGGAAAGATTGGATTTGATAAGGACACTGCCAGCAGCACGAGATAAACAGCTTCTCTTCCAACCATTAAGCTTGCAATTGCTGGTGTTTAGGTATCAGAGAAAGTATTAACTCTATTTTTCAATTGAAGAATTTTTTGGCCAAGGTATTTGTCTGTGGGATCCATAGGTTTAACACCTAATAGTTTCTGAACAAGCTGACACATGTAGTTCTTGGAGAAGAAAATTGAGGATTTGTCGAAGTTGATGCGTTGACCAGACCATTATTCGAAGGTTAGGATGATGATCTTGGCTAGAGTAATATTATGGAGAGAGCATTTACCAAATAGTAGCATGTCATCAGCAAACGCTAAATGGGAGAAGGATACAGAGCATCGATTAAGCTTGACACTGCCATAGAGCATGTTCCTTTCCATGATAAGGATGAAGGTCAACAATATCTCTATACTCGTAATGAAGAGATACGGTGAGAGGGGGCATCCTTGTTGAATGCCACAACATGGAGTGAAGGTCTTAGTTGGTATGCCATTCACAAGGACAACAAAGGAGGTAGAGGAAATGCACTTCATGATAAGGCCGTAGGATTTACCCTTAATGCCAAATCCACCAAGAGCCTGGCTAATGATTCCCCAATTTAGCCTATCATAGGCCTTGGACATATCGAGTTTAAGAGCAAAGGAACTATTGCCAGGATTGAAAGTCAAAATCGGATGGAGAAGTTACTGGGCTATAACCACATTATCTCCTGTCACGACCCGCACCCGGTATAAGGGCACGAGTGCGTAACAGCGTCCAACCTACGCCACAGAATCGGCGGTAGAACGTTGTACTAGGTCACTATCTAACAACTCACGCAATTATATAATGTACTTGTCATGGAAGGACAAGTAAAGATATAATAAAACTCAGTCACAGTCTAAGCACGATAAAATAACACAGAAGTCTTGATAACTACTAAGACTAAACAAACAACAACTAAAATAAACTACTAAAATAATAACATCTCAAACAATCTCAAATACAAGTCAAGTATCTATACTTATTACAATTCAAGTTTAAACATGAAATCTAAAACAAGTCTACTAACTAGTCTCCCGATCACTCTTGAGAATCGGGACCAAAGGTAGCTAATCCTTCCTCGGTTCCATACCAAGTAGGGCATGTGTCCTTAGGGCAAACATCTGTAATATTTTGTCAACGTATCCAGTCAGGATTGGAACGACCACAACTCATCTAAAAATTCCAAGTAAATGGCAAAGACTATAAAGCAGTTATAGACAATTATATTGATGAAACATGGTAAGTTTTAGACAAATAATGATGTAGAGCAACAGTTTAAAGTAGAGGAGAAGTGATATAACGAATCAGAAGAGCATGGCAATGAAGACTGTAAAAGTAAAACTAACTGAACTAGAATAGAGGTGATATAAGTCCAGACAGTATAATATAGATAGTGTGATCCAGTGTGAATCCTAAACATGACACTAACAATGTCTTTTGAAATACCAAGGTTGACATGTAAACGATAGGGGATAAATACAACTCATCGTACACTTGACAAGTGTAGGACTGCTATCATTCCAAATTAGACCAGATGGAGGGATTCCAGCATTTTGGGACTGTTTACATGTCTACATCGAATATTTCCCCGCCCGACAAGTACAAGTAAATCCAGAAAACGACACGAAAATAAAGTACAAGTCCAGCCAGAATATGATGATGCCAGTAGTGATTCCAGTAAGGGTGATTCTAGTAATAGAGGCCAGATATGTAAAAGGTGAGTGTCGCATGCATGAATCCAGAAATATAAATTTGTGTTGTGATAAAGAATCAATAGAACAAACTAGAACTGAAATATCGTAATCAACAAGTAAATAAAAGAACTATCAGAGAATGTATTCGCTTGATACCATATACGACTGATGAATACGGATGTCCGAACTGGAGTCACAAGGTCCTGTTTAATGAGATACAGGTTATAATGTGTTCAATAGGTAATAGTTGAAGTTTATAATACAATCTACATGATTCTAGGTCAATCTAGGTCAAAGTCAACTCTTGGTCAAATTTGGTCAACCCTCAGTTAAACCAAGTCAACATTTAGGGTTTTGGTCAAACTCTAGACTATTGGGTCAACTCTATGATAACTAACTCATATTCCTAGTCATAGGCTATTACCCTACCACTCTACTTAACTACACTCAAAGATACCTAGCAATCTATTCATATGTGCAACTTGATTTCCAACTCCTCATTATTAAGACACACTCATATAGGCACCTATTTATGATACATATTAACACATCCCTTCCCTCACACACAACACTATACCAATTTCACTTATACCCCATACCACTCTATCCCATCCATCCACATAACCCTATTTCATAAATACCCATACATGCAATCCCAAACTATGGTATCTAATGCTATATAGCCTCCTTATCACTAACATTCTATATCCTATATATACAACATGAATCATATATAGGCAAAACTCACTACATATATATCTACATACCTATATAGCCTAAGTATAATATTACCTATATGATCCATGTCTTGCTGCTACTAATGTGATCCCTTTCTCTAATTCCCTCACATGCACATACACTCATAGCCATTCTTAAACCCAAGTCCCTACCTTAGAGTACACTGCCACAGACCTAAACTCTTCCCTCTAACTACCACACACACAGGCCTCTCTCTACCTGCATACCCTTCACACCTAGACACTCCCTGCTACTAACCAAATACTCACATACAATATCCTATAACCCATATACATATAAATAACCTATATACATCAAAAATATATACATAAGCCTAACCCACATATACTCTCTCTAATTTGGAACCCCTGCATACTTAAACCCCTCTAACTCACTACTACTGTCGATGTATGCCAAGCTTGCAGCATGCCGCTTGCTGTATTGCTTACAAATGCTTCTGCTGCTGCTGTGGCATGACCTTTGTTCTGCTTTTGCTTCAAAGCTAAGCAATTCACTGCCTCTACTCATACTCAGATATCCCCACTCACTCTATACTCAATCTCAGATATCCTCACTCAAAACCCCACATACATATATATAATACCACCTATATACAATAATATATATTAATATATATATATATACACATTAAAGTCAATACAAATTGGACAAAAAGGGGGTCAAGTGAAGCTACAGGCAATGGAAATAGGGTATGTGTGTGTGTGTCGAGTCCAATTGGACACGATATGTCCAACCAGGGTGTTGTACAGCCATGTCAACATGTAGACTAGGTGTCAGGGTATCCTAGTGTCCAACTAGGATGTGTCTGTCACTCTTGTTTTCGATTATACGTATTTTCGTATACGTATACGAGATCTCTAACGTTTGTCAGGTGCCCCATAGTTGGACTAGACTTGCTAGCCTAGTCTTGGTTGGTCATGAATTGGCTTGGTTTATTTTGGTTTGGCTTGGTTTTATTGGGCTTGGTTCATTATGAGAAAACCCTCTCTTTATAAAGCCCAACCACCCCTTTCTCTCTCTTCATTACTTCTATTTATTTCTTCTTCTTCTTCTCCATTACTCTCCCACCAACCTAGAGAGCTTAGGCAAGTGCAACTTGCTTCATGATGGATCTTCCATTTTATTGTTCTATCTTCTTCTCTACATGATTCTAAACATCTTTAGGACAGTTTTCGGTTTGGACCGATAGATTTTTGTAGATCTAAGTTTATAGCCTTTTCAGTTTTCTTGGGTTTTGATCTACCAAACTTTATTATTTTTTTAGTTTTGATTGTTCTATGTTATAGAGAATTCAATTTTACCCAAAATGGACCTTTGAAAAGTTAGATTTTGACTTGTTTTGAGAAAGCTATGGCCAAAATAAGATTTGGACATTTTCTAAGTTCATCTGTCCTTAATATGGCAGGGACGATGAATAGTGCTGCATAGTGCAGCCTGTCGCATAGTGCAGCCTGCTGCATAGTATTGTATGGTGACGCAGCCTGCGGCATAATGTAGCCTGCCGCATAGTGTCGTATGGCAACGCAGCCTGCGGCATAGTGCAGCCTGTCGTATAGTGTCGTATGGTGACGCTGCCTGCGGCATAGTGCAGCCTGCCATATAGTGTAACCTAACGCATAGTGCCGCAGCCTGTGGCATAGTGCCGCAGAAGGCCGTATAGTGCCTATTTTGGCTATTTTTGGTGGTTTTATGTCCTATTTGGCTAAATTGTGGCCAGAATTTCTCCCAACTCCCAACATAAAAGTTGTAGATCTTTTCCTTGGCTTCAAAAATATGTTACTAGTTATTTTATGCAAGTTTCTCTCATTCATGATAATATAAGGATAGAACTCGATAGTGGCCTATTAAGGCGCACTCTTAACAAGTAACAAGTAACTTGACATGATAATTCTTGATAGTGACCCGTCGTGGTGCACTCTTGACAAATAACATGACATGATAGTGGCCCGTCGTGCCGCACTGTCACCCCCAGTTTTCATGAACAGGGGTATTTTGGTAATTTTCCACTTTAAAAATTATTTTGGAATTATTTATTTATTTATTGTATTATTTTGGGGTTATTTGAGTCGGGTTCGAATTTCAACTCATTCTGACTTGTTTTGACTTGTTTTGGGGATCTGGGGTAGTTTTGACCTTAGCGGGCCCACACACTAGCTAGCCATGGCCCATAATATTACCATTAAAAGTTAGAGGAATTAGTCATGACCCCATGGATTAGGTTAGACCTAATTAGAACATTAGATTTATATTTTTAACCCCCAAACCCTAAGCAACCTTGTAAGGAGCTAATAAAACAATAGGAGGGCAAACTTGTAAATAGTCAAAAAAAGGGTTTTGGACATGCTTGGCCGGCCACATTGTGTAGGGGTGGGGAGGAGAGAGAAAATCACTTTTTCTTGTTCTCATCCACTTCTTCTTCTTCTTCTCCAAAGGTTCCTTCCATTCTTGAGATCTCCACCATTGTTCTTTCTCCAAAAATAGGTAAACCCTTCTCTAAATTATTTTTCTCTTTCATGTAGAATGGTTAGGAACCCATAGGAATGTGTCCCATGGTTGTGTCTCCATTAGAGACTATTTTGTGTCCTTTTAGACATTTTTAGAGGTGTCCAATATGTAGTTGAGTGAACCATAGTTAGCCTATGTGCAAACTAATAGGAAACCTATAGGACAGCCTATGAGTGTGTATCATGAGAGTGAGTGATGTAGATGAGTGTGGTAGAGAAAAGGGTAAATTCATGAGATAGATAAGGTAATAGGGTAAATCAATACACCGTATCCCAACATGGCCTAGATACCTAGGATACCCAAATTTCTTGGTAGGTAAACCTTAGATGGGTTGATATCTAGCTACCCTAAGAAGTCTAGGCTAGTACCATGGGTATTTGTGGGGTTTCCTTGGTATTGGGCAAGGTATCGGGATTTACCTTAGAAGGGTAAATACTAGTTTTGCCTAGAAATAGGATATTGGTGTTAGAAGTCTAAGATGGAGTTAGAATTTGATTTCCGTGGTTGGTAATGATCAAATATGGTACTCATAGACAAGTTTTGACGTCGGTTGACCTTTTTGACCAAAAGTCAACAAAAGTCAACCGAGAGTCAAACTTAGTCTTTAAGCGACCCGATTTGCCCGAAACCAACCCATAGTTGACCAGTTGACTGAAAGTCAACAATTGGTCAACATTAGACTAGTTTGACCTAGGGTTGACCTAGGGTTGACCAGAGTTGACCAGAGTTGACTTTTTGACCAAAAGTTAACTGTAAGTCAACCTTTGACCCCGATTGACCTAGTTTGACTTGGATTGACTTCCAGTGACCTAGTATGACCTAGTATGAACCAGTATGACCTAGTATGACTTAGTTTGACCTAGATTGACCTAGTTTTGACTTAGACTTGCATTCATGGATTATAGTAGTTTTCTTTTTCAGTGTTAAGCCCTGTTTGACTCATAGTATCTTATCTTAGGTCTGTGATCGCTCTGAGCGTCTGTTCACCCTATCAGCTCAGGACCACAGGCGAGTACATTCACTGATAGTTTTCATTGTCTTGATATCTGCTATATTCAATTCAGTCATAGTGTCTTACTTGATTTCCAGACACGATATTTCACGGACTAGTATATGTCGGATCCTGTCATAAGATGTTGTTCTCGAATTACTTGGTATATTGGTATATGACTCGATTTGTTGCTTGTACTTGTATAGACATGGACTTGGGAGTGGGCTGGCCCCCTGCTTTCGAACCCCGTGTCATGACGTGTTATGTCCGGATCCTTTATACTATTCGGGGATGGGGAGTTATTAGTGGTTGTATGATCAAAATACCCACTTGTTGCTTCACATTTGTACTCGATACTTGTTCATAGCTACTTGTTCACAACTTTCCATGGTGACCGGCCTTATCTTCACACTTGTTGTTTCATATTTGTTATTTGTTCGTAGCCGGTCAGATGGAAAGCTTGAACATGTTTCCCAAACCGATTACATGACGCACTAATAATTCAAGGCACCTTTTATATTTATTATCTGTGGTGACTAAGTTCTGTTCGGGAGAAGGGTTACAGCCCCAGTCCTTGTTTGGTTTAGGGGTTGTAACTCGACTTTCCGAACAGTTCCCAAGTCGCCCTATTTACATTCATATCGTCGTCCTTTTCAGTACTCACACCATGATATATATATATTTCCAGTTGATTTTGTCTTGTATTTTATTACACTGTCTCTTATAGAATTTATCAATTCATATGGAACTATTGTTGGTGTTTGTACTTGCTCATTTTTCTGACAGGATACCGTTGATAAATTTTACAGATGACTCTGAGACTGACTGCCCGACCTACTATGGGGTTGAGTTTGATGGACTAGATTTAGACCGTGGCTTATTGGTAGAGCCACTGGACTTTGCTCACCCTGAGTAGCATAGTTTAGTTAGGTTTGCCTGGCCTGCGAGCCAGCTAGTACATTTCAGTTTGTAGTATCTTATACTTATATTATCTGAGACTTTGGATGTTGTGTTAGCTCTGACTTGTGGATTTTGGACTCGTTTCCTATTTTATCTATCGTATCTTTTTTCATGCTATCTACCTTAGTTTTGATTATGTGATTGAGACTGTATTGCTATGTCACCTCCGTTCGGAGTATATATACTGTACAGGTACATTTATCTGTTTTAGTCATAGTATTTACAGACCCTATGTACAGCGTTTTACCGCCGATTCTGCGGCGCAGGCTGGACGTAACCACATGCTCGTACCCCTCTTCAGGGTGCGGGTCGTGACACGCACTCTTGACAAGCAACCTTGGCATGATAATATATGATAGTGGCCCATCGTGGCGCACTCTTGATAAGTAAACCTAACATGATAATCTTGATATGCTGTTGTGACGGCTATCTTGTCTTGCTAAGTAACTCTTGTCTTGACACTGTGGGTATTTGTGCCTGTATAAGCTACATGTCTTATCTTGCATCATGTCTAGGACATGAATTCCTGGTTACCACGGTCAGAGATTCATACTGAATCTGACTAGGATAATTACTAGATTGATCAAGAAGTTCATGAAGAGATTTCCCAGCTACAGGTAGTCCCGTTATATGGGTACTTTAATGGGACTTGTAGCCTGCCGTCGAGTAGGGCACATTTCCAGCACACTATCATGTGTTGCACCCCCAAGTCACCTAATCCAACTCTCTCAACTTGCTATTGGATAACCTAGATTAAGTCTGCAGTGCTTGTAGCTGTTGGAACATCTCAATGTATCTTGTTAGTAACTAGGCTTGTGATAACCCTAGTTAGTTAAAGTATCAAGCCGTACTCATTGCTTGGCCGTGATTGTTGGATGGAGTCTAGTCTTACCTAGACAAGGCCAGTACATGGTTTCTTCAGTCCGTTATTGTTATGCTTTACTTATTCGATAATTGGTTAGAGACTAAGTTCTGTTCAGGTGAAGGGTTATAACCCCGGTCCTTATTTGGTTTACGGGTTGTAACTTGGTGAATTGAATAGTTCCTTAGTTATCTTATCGTTTATCATCCTGATTTCCTTAACCCATGTCTTTCGTTATCAATTATATCTTTATGTGCTAATATGCTGGTTTTAGTTCTTAAGTGAAGCCTCCCTTGTGGCACTTGCTCTTTCTGGGGTCTGATCCAGCTGGTTTTGTATGACCAGATTTTGAAGTAGCTTTCGAGGATCTTCCAGCCTTCCAGCCAGATGGTGAACACTAGAAGAAATCCTGGCAACGAGTTTATTTTGCTCTCCCACTCTAATTGTAAAATTATTCTTTTGAGGTGTTTAGCCGCCAAGCAAGTGTTAGCTCGTATTGAATTTACATTCCTGTTTGCCTAAGGGCTATAACATGATTGACAAATCCTAGGATTTATCATGTATGACTGAAACTCTTTCTAGTCCTCGAATTTTGTACGATTAGCTTCATGATCATCTGTATATGAAATATATGGGATGCCTTGCTATTGAATATCTGATGGTCTAACATCTTGTAACTATTATTACTTGTTTGAGATTGAGACATTAGGCTTGTTCTTAACCATAATATACTGATGGCTTGTAGATAAACCCTCATACATCTAGATAGCCGTGACCATATATCGAGGTAGATTATACTTCTATATACGTAGCTGGCTGTGTCTGTCTTCAGCTCTCCAGTATTCTGGTTCTGGGGCATGACACGGTTTAAGTGGTATCCCATGCAGGTCTTGTAAATCAAGATGTGTGGAGGTTTTACCGAATAGATGTCTCAATCAGCAGTCGTCCTTGATCTCTACTCATGTCTCCTAATCTTTCTGAAATCTTGACCTGATCACATGCTTATATCTTCGATCTACCTTGGTCCTTCCTTATTGTTTTCCCATGTCATTTCTTCTGTGGCATTGTTCCTGGTCCTGCCGATCAGCGCAGCGAAGCACCTCCCGTGAACCAACAATAACTTGGGGACCAAGTCCAACACTCTGGAGCAGCCTCCCGAGTCATGCATTCTGGGAATCCAGAGCCCCCAGTTCAACCCGTCCAGCATGCAGAGCCTGACAATAGAACCCTGGTGGGACTCATTCGAGAATTGTTTGCATTACAAGATCGTCGGGGCGATGCCCTATACCAGACAGTACAAGATGCCATGGGCAGAGTTGGTTACCAAGGGAACAATGCAGCCAACAACTTCAAGCGCTTGAACCCTCCTTTCTTTAACGGAACTGAAGAAGCTATTGCTGCTGATGCATAGCTTCAGGACACAGAGGTTATCCTGGAAGCAGTTAGGATTCCTGAGGATGAGAAGGTGGTCGTTGTGCACCTATAATTATTGGACTTAACCTGTACCTGGTGGGCGATGCTAGCAGTGGATTTGGTGACGCCTGTCTTATGGGCGGTATTCAGCGACAAGTTTCAGACGAAGTATTTCGATGCAGTAACTCGTTATGATCTGCAAACGAGATTCACTAATCTCAAGCAGATGGAAAGGACGGTCGATAGATATGTGGCCGAGTTTTTTAGGCTTAGTCGGTTTGCTCCCACCTTGGTGGCGACCGAATTGGACCGAGCCCAGCGATTCCAGCAGGAGCTCCACCTAGAGATCATTATATCAGTGGAGCAGTTTGAACACCAGACGTTTGATGCCATCTTACGAGCAGCGAAGAGGCATGAGTATACTTCTCAGAGGATAGTAGATCGAGCTGGATGGAAGAAGAGGTCTCATGGGCAGATGTCCCAGTCATCAGTACCAGCCCCGGCAGCTAGGGCTTTGACTATTGAAGCTCCTAGGAGGGCAACCTCAGTTTCGTCGGTTCAGCACTCGACGCGGGCGTATCCTCAGCAACAGAAGCAGAAGCAGTCTTCCGCAATGAGCTGCACTCATTGTGGGAAGCCAGGACATGTAGTTGTAGAAGCATGGAAAATATAGGGTTCATGCGGATCATAACTGACCGCATGAGTACTTTAGGCCAAATTAGTCCGCATAAAGAAGAGCCGCATGACAGACTCGACATGCCCCCTGTGGCCCATCTTCACTATCTCGGATTATATATTAAAAAGCAACCAGACTGATTTGAGCTGCAGAAGGAAGAGTTGCTTCTGCGGCCAAGCTGATCAGCCCTTCTGATAAAGCTGACAAACTTTGTCAAAACTGACAAAACTGACAGCTCTGACACTCTGACAAAAAGAAGATAAGACGTGACACAGGTTCCTCGTGCCTGGACATAGTCATGCGGCCACAAGGACTGCGACCCGAGCCGCATGAACCTTATGCGGCTCAATCTATGTACTTCATGCGGCCAATGGTGACTGTAACTTGAGCCGCATGAGCATTATGTGTCCCGGAATACAGAATCTATGCGGCTCAAAAGTCTCCAAGCTATATGCAGATTAAAGGAGACTACGACCTAAGCGGTATGAGTCTTATGCGGCCCAGCATGGCCGAACACTAAAAGACCTATGCGGCTCAAAATGACTCAAGCAGATTGATACTATCCTATGATAGGACACGTGGCAGGCTGACCAAGTCTCAACCACCCATATTTGCTGTAACAAAATCTCAACAAGTCACCAGCTAGCGGCCAAAGAGCGGGTCTTTGTGTGCTGTTGTAGCCACGTGGTCACGTAGCCATCTATGCTGCCCAAGATATCTATCACTATAAATAGCATGGTACCACACCCATGTAAAAGACTGGCAACCTACGAAGGGCAATTTCTTCAAGAGTAAGGATCGTGTCAGATAGTCCAAGGAGTAAGGCAGAGTTGCTACACATTCTCGAGCCTCCATCTTCACTGCCCAGAATCAAAAACTAAACAATTGTACTTAGATTATTTCCTAGGATTTTTTTCTAGGCTTCCTCTTGTACAAGCGAGTTTACAATCAAGTTCAATTTCTCTGTAATTCTTGTTCTTGATATTTAATGGCAAATACGATGGCGACTCTGCTGGGGACATCCTTCTCCTCTGATGAGAAGTTGGTGATGCAATCTGACGCGTCCAAGCTCGGCTTTTTGCAGCAAATGCTCGTGGTTCGTTTGACCAACGAGCACTCGAAGAAATGCTCTCTGAAGGGAGCGTCAGCCCGTCACAGAAGCAAGCCAACCCAAAGAGAACCTATGGGACGTCGAAGCACAAAACTGCTGCCCCCGACCAGGTTTTCGAAGAAGCTCCTTCTGCAGCCCAAGATAGTGATCAAAGCTCTTCTGCGGCCTTGCTTCCGACCGTGGAGAACCCCATTGTCTCCAAATCCAGCAAAGAAAAACACTACGATGCTGAGTTTTTGGGGGCAAAAAGAAAATCCATACGGACAAGGAAGAGGCCGCATAAGAGAGATGAGTAGTCTGCATATACGGCAGCCAACTTTGGCCACAGGCAGATGGCCCATGCAGCCGCCAACTCTGGCCACAGGCAGATGGACCATGCGGAAGCCAACTCTGGTCGTAGGCAGATGGCCCATGCGGCAGCCAATTCTGGCTACAGATAGGGTGTCTCATACGGCCCTGTCAGAAGCTCTGTGTTCGATCGTCTCTCATGCGGGCCCGACTCCATGCGGTCCATTGAGAATGTAGAATATTCCAATTTGGACTCTTCTTATTATGCACCTTCAGGTGCTAAATCGAAGAAGTCTAGGGCAGTACGGGCCCAACAAGCCCAGTCAACTGTCCAAGTTGCTGACCGTCAGCGGGCACCATTAACTGTTATACGGGCTCCTAATAGAAAGTTGTACAGAACCACCCGCGTCCAGTCCTCCCGGGCTAATGGACAGGGTGGGTCTCAAAAGCCTCCCTCCAACGATCGAGAGCAAGTTCTTTTACTAGCCTCGGATCAGAGAGCAAACTTGATACCTACGCACCCGTGTGCTCGGGATACCCGAGTCCACAAATTAGATGCAAAGGTAGATCAGTCTACTATTGACTTACGAGAGGTGATTACTCACAAATGAACGGAGAAAGAAGCAACCTTGGCATGTGATGAGCCCTTTTCGGGATGTCGTTGCATCCAGGTCATCATCAACTGTTGCTGCGACAATTCAGCAGCACCTGAAGATCGACAGTCTATTTTTCAACGACTGCACCAGTCAGCACCTGTACGACAACAACTTGAAAAATAGGTACAAATTCCGAGAGACAAGGAATTTCCTTTTGCCTCCTGTAATTCAACTCGGAAGGTTCTTCCCGACAAGGGAGGAAAGAAGACAGGCTCTTCCAGCCCGGCAATCTCAGCCAGCATTGCAAGGAAACTCTCGTCTGGATGATTGCTACCGACAGCCACAGGGGGTGTCTACCTAGGCACTCGATCCAGAAAGAAGCTCCCAACACCTGGGGGTGCATCCTCGACCTCCCTAGGGGTAGATGAAGCCGGGGATAGCAGTCCCATCAATGTATGCGACAACCCGGTGTTCCAAGAGCATACTCAGGGGGGTAGCGATCTACTGGAATTATAAAACAGATATGGATGTCCCTGAGGGTGACCACCTTCGCCAAGACGATGCGGCTTCCTGCGCATGGAGTAGCACCCCTTCCGAGTCCGAGAAAGAGGATATTCCGACGTTCTCCGAAGATTTCTTCGTACAAGGATACGATACGAAGAGCACTTCTTCGACGGTCCCTTCTATGTCTACCCACGTACGGACGGTCTTTATGGCCGACGATGACCATGAAGGACCTACTGATCGACAACGTCTAAAACTACTTGAAGCCATGCTCCTGTCCCTGGTCAAGTCAGAAAACAAAATCAAAGCTGCCTTGCCGACTCAACAGACAAGGACGTGTGGACAAACAAGCTTGGGACCCGCAGTCAACGCAGACTCCAACACGATCGCTCCTTCTTTGGATGACAATCCACTAGGAGCTTCCGCTCCTACAGCTGCAGACGAAGCCAGGGAGGCAATGAGGGAAGTCCAGGAGCTTCGATCAATGTTCAATGCCCGAGACTCCTTTCGGGACCTCAGAATACGGCAACCATATCTCGTTGCATGGAGAGATGTTCCTTTTTTGCCACGGTATAAACCGTTTTATATCGATTCGTATGACGGAAAGACCTCTGCTAGTCGGTACGTGACGTATTTTGAGGTCACAACAGACAACTTGTCGCATAACGATGCCATCCTCATACGATTATTCATCGGAGCATTGGAGGGGATCGCGTTCGACTGGTACCGCAACCTTTCGGACAACTGCATCTATTCTTTTGAAGGCTTCAAGCACATGTTCCTAGATAGATTCTACGAAGTGGGGCATGATGTGACAATGTTGTCTCTCATGGACGTCGCTCAGGGGGAGAGGGAGCTAACAAGGAACTATATCGAGCGGTTCCGCCAGACCGCAATAAGACCCTAAGGCAATCCTGAAAGCTCCTTGATTGAAATCTGCCAGAAGAAGTTGCTCCCCGCAATCAGCCTTTGGATGGGCGAAGATCAGTTTAGGGATTGGACAACCTTCATCATAAGCGCCACCAATGCGGAGGCTAAATTAAAGAAGGCTCACCAGCTGGGATTACACATCCCGGATGGAGAGGATAAAGGCAAACGTCCTGGTACCACCCCCAATAACAACAACACTGGCGACACCTCCAATAACCAAGACAATAAAGACAAATAGGCTATGGTCACTGGTATGACCAAGAAGCCTGAACAAAAGCAGGCAGAAGCTTAGTGGCCCAAGGTGAATTACTCATTCGAAGATAGTCATGTCAAGCCTATCTTCGACATGCTCTTGTAAGGAGACAGGATCCAACTCCCTCCACCAAGGTGCGAGCCTCGAGCGGCGGAGATGGAGGACCCAAAATATTGCTACTTCTACCGCTATGTTCATCATTCCACTCATGACTGCTTTCAACTAAAGCAGTACATACAGAGTCTCATCGACTCTAAAGCTCTGTTCCTAGATTTTAAAGAGGTTACCGTAGCGGCAAACATGGTATCAATCTAGTTCGATGACTTCCCTCCAACAAATACTCAAGACGGGGTAATACCTATCCCCCGGGCAATAATGGAGGTTACTAATCTTCCCCCCATCCGAGACCAGACGACTGGCTTGGTACCTCTTACCACGTCACGAGAATTGGTCATGTGAGTGCATCCAGACTTAGTGTCCGAAGTTACCCATGCGGTGTCATCTCCAGCCAATAAGAAGAAGGGCAGGAAGTCCAGATCCTGCCATACAATTTCAACCAAAGCTGAGGAGGCGACGGCCGTTGTTACCAGGTCTAGGGCACAAGTCCAGTCCACTCCGGGTAGTTCAATCGAAGACCCTCATCCAGCAATGCTGCCTGCCACTGATGTTTCGGGGCCATCTCATCCTCCACCGACAAACAAATCCAAGCCGAAAGAAACCCGTTTCGACAGGCCGCTCCGTAAGGATGCACCTCAGGGATTAGAGAGACCTTACAACTTTGACATATTAGTGCAACTGGCTAATACGCTGGCAAAGTTATCGTTATATGAGCTCCTAAGGCTCTCCAAGGATCTCCGTGTTGCATTGAGCGAGGTACTCCAGAATGCCGATGCCTACTTAGCCCAGGTCAAACCTACAGAGGAAGACTCGTTATCAGATCTCCAGGGCAGCAATTATGCAGACGCAATGCCCAATATCGTATTCACCCTACAGGACATGTTGATCAAGATCAACTTGTATGATCGCCCCTTGTACTGTACTGGATACATGGGCGGCATCAAGGTAGATCGGATGCACATCGTGTCACGACCCGTACCCTAGAGTTAGGGCACGAGACGTGGGTACGTCCAGCCTACGCCGCAGTGTCGGCGGTAGAACGCTGTCCTAGGTCTCATGCATATAACAGTATAAGGCTAAGCAGTTTATACTCCCCGAGTGGGGGTGACATAGCAGAATGTAAACTCAATCACATCTAAGGTAGAGCATAATAAGGATAGATAAAACATAAAATCTAAAAGAGATACAGTAGATAGAAGTCTAAGTGTCTAAGATACACAACCCAGAAATACATCTCAAAGCTCCAATACAGTAATCCATAAATACAACTCAAGACAACTGAAAATAAGCTATAAGCAAAACCCTAGCTATCTATACAACCTCTACTGTGTCTCCTCTAGGCTAGCAGGCAACCTCCAGGCTATCTGTAAAATTTATCAACAGGTCCAGTCAGGACAGGAGCGAGCACAGTACATCTCAACAGATCATAGCAGGTTAGAAAATATAATCATGCAGTAAAATAAGATACATGATCTAAAAGAAATACAGTATGTAAACAGAGAGAGAACTGTAATAGAAATATCTACTATAAATAGAGAACTAATAGTGGCTAGTGATGTAGAGTACAGGATAGCACATGTGAACATAACAGATTTGTACATGATCTACACTAAAGACTTTCACATGATCTACACTACTATGGAATTGTTCACATGACTACTAGCACTCCCCCGTTTTCCCCAATCAATACACAAGGATCTAAGAAGGTTATATTATTGTACATGATATCATATGGGGTCCATGAAAGGGTGCACATGATAGTATACATGGGAGCTCCGTGAACATGAGAGTACATGATTCACAGGAGTGTACATGTATGGTGAAAGCACATGAGTATATGATGAAAGTGAAATGCACATGACACAATGAACCCGATGCTCCCGAGGGGGATAACATCGTATGAAGAGATCCATATAGTACTAATCCGTGATAATGTCGTGACAGCATCAAGTAAAGTAATCTAAAGCAGAAATATAATTCTAAGCAGGATATAAAATGATCAGAGAATGTACTCGCCTGATAACCTGAACAGCTGATAGGTATAGGGGTCCAACTGAAGCCACAGAGTCATATTTAAAGCAACACAGGTTACCAGGTGTTCAAGTCGTAATAAATGAATCTCTACAAGCAATCTATATTATCCTAGGTTCTTCTAAGTCAAAACAACTCTAGGTCAACTCCGGTCAACAATCTAGTCAAACTAGGTCAAGTGTTGACTTACAGTTAATTTTTGGTCAACTGGTCAACTCTGGTTAGACAGGGTCAATTCTAGTCTAATTATTAAAGATATAAAGTGTACTTCGTTATTCGTACGTCGAAACTTACGACGTACAAATCGAAATAAGATGATCAACAGTAAAGTTGATAATCTTATTATAGTGATCCATGTGTCCATTTTGTCAATTTCAGCGATGTGAGATCACTAGAATTGACTGAGCTTAATTTCGTTGTACTAATCCCGAAATACGAATATTATAAGAATTAATTATTAATAAATTATAAAAAGGTTAAACTCAGAGAAATTATCAACAAACATTGTCGGATGATGAAATAAACATCGCCAATGTGTCTAGAATAGTCAAATTAGATAGGATAGCCTATCCATCGGTCCAATTTGGACACAAGGGCAAAAAGGTAATTTTGGGTCAAAAATGGTATCCGTGTCGGAGCCGTTTTGCACCAAAAAATGTGCAAGAAAACAAGTCTGTAAAATATAACAAATTATATTTCCACGAAACTAGAATGACGATACGAACCCAACGATATATCCGGAATTGGATTCCGTTGACCCGATCTCAATTTGGTCCGTTGACCAGAACATTAGAATTTCGGTTTGCACGGAAATGCGTGTCGGAGCCAATGTTCTCAAAACTCAGCAAATTACATGTCAACGAGTCCAGAATGACGATACGAACTCAACGGTATATTCGGAATTGGATTCCGATGAACCGATCTCAAAATGACCCGTTGACCCGGATATTGGTATCCGACTTGCACCGAAATGTGTGCCAGATCCAATGTCTACCAAAACCTAGCAAATTATATGTCAATGAGTCTAGAATGACAATACGAACTCAACGGTATATTCGGAATTTGATTCAGAGCCGGCGTCAAAAAGTCCCGTTGATCCGGACTATGGGACCCACTTTGCACCGAAAAATGTGCCAGGGCCCATGTCCTCCAAATCTAACAAATTTTATATGAAAACATGCCAGAACGACGCCACGAGTCTAAAGGTGCTGTCAGAAATGAAATCTGGAGTCCCGTGTTCAAAAATAGAATTTTACAAGTTGGAAATTACGAATTCGGACGGCCAACTTTGGCGTCGAATTCAACCAATCAAACAAGCTCACAATGAAACGAAACTGGAGGGATAGCAAGAGGGTTATACCAGCTTCGCACAGGAACTGGTAGCATGCCAAATGGAGCTGCGATGGAGGAGGTACAAGCTGACGAAGTTGACTCCGCGAAACTATCCAAAATTAATACAATTTAAACGGTCAACTTGGTGGCCGGTTTTGAGGCATCAAACGATAAAATCAACGGATGAAAATTGACAGGAGTGAAGGTGGATATACCGAGATTGTGACGGAGCGAAGAAATCGCCGATCCAACGGTCGGATTTCCGAGAAAATGTGCGCAAAGTCGCTGCGACGGAACACAAATTCTGGATCGATCCCGCACGCGTCACGATGGAACTTCGTGCGAAACGCATGAATTGCCTCGACGGCGCATCCCGGAGGACGGTGGCCGCCATGGGAGTGCTCGTCGGGAGGGCGCACGTGCGTGGGGGTCGCCGGAGCCACGGTGGCCGGCGGCGACGCGCGGCCGGCGCTGCCGGCGCTACTGCTGATGCCGCTGCTTGCTGCTGGTAACTCGTGCGGCCTGGCCTGGCCTAGTCCGGCGACGGCGGGGGCTGCGCAGCCTCAACGAGGGTCGGACGGCGGTGCTGGATGGTGGAAGTGGTGGCGGAATGGTGGTACGGGTGGTGGATTAATGGTGAAGGTGGTGGTGTGTGTTATTTAAAGAGTGGTGGTGGTGATAATGTGAAGGAGGAGAAGAAGCTGGTGGTTCGACGGCTTGCTGGTGGTGGCCGACCGTCGGAGGTCGGGGAAGGTCCGGCCAGGTTGGGCTGCCATGGAAGTGAGTTGGGCTATGGGCTGAGGAGATGAAGGGAATGGGTTGCTGGTGAAAAGAAAGTGTGGGAAAACTTTAGAAAGAGAGAGAGTGAGTGAATCATTAATGTGTCTGTGAGTTTGTGATGGGAGGAGAGAGAAAAGGAAGCAAGGGAGTTAGGGCCGGCTGTGGGAAAAATTTGTGAGAGTGTGGAAAATGTAGGGTGAGGATTGAATGAGGGAAATCAATTGGCTAAGGTCAAATATAGCTAAAATTGGTCATTCCAAGGAATTTTAATAAAGGAAAATTCTATTAAATATTTAAAAAAATAGGTAGAATATCTGATATTATTTTTGGGCAAGGAAAGTGAAGATGTCACGATGGAGGGTAGCACGAAGCAGGGCTGGACTTGGTGGAGCCAGATTGGGTCAAAATCAGACATTGTGCAATAATCGAATAAAAAATAGGTGTTGATAATCATGGGTAAATAAGTAGCATATGGGGATTCCAATAAATGGGACACAAGTATCGTGCAGGTAGTAGGCTAAATGTAGGCCATGTCCATATTTGGGACTGACAGGTTTTGGTCGACAGGGTACCCATAAATCAAGTTGAAAAATGAATGTGACACCGTAGGGTGAAATAAAATCGGGTCAAGTGTCAGAAAAGTTGTGTGAACAAAATAGAGCACAAAATGGTGTGTCTGAGTGGGACACGAAGGTCATGGGTGAAGAGCGTCTCGAGTAGATCATGCATGATGAGTTGGTTTCAAGGAAATGACTGGTCTGTTGCTCTCAAATCAAAAGTCACGGTAACGTGCTAATAATGATCAAGGAAAAGAGTGGGAAAATTAATTAATAAATAAATGGTCTAAATCGACCCAAAGTTGTACGAAGAAGAAAGAGTACAAGGGAACAAGTTTGGACGGGACATTATATACTATCATGAAGGTAATCATGTCCACAACAAAACTCGTGAAGAAGATTTCCAGAGTTGAACATCCCAGACACTCCAAATATCAAAGGCACGAAAAAGTGCACTTAAGGATAAATAACCAGAATAATTATTTATTGGAACTCAATCAGTCAGAAAATAAAATAAAAATAAAAAAATTCAACCCAAAATTCAGGGTGCTCACATCCTACCCACCTTATAAAAATTTCGTCCTCGAAATTAAAATGTTCATACTCCCTCTAGGTCAAACCCCCACAATCAAGTCCCAGAACTTAAACAAATCATACCATTAAAAAGGACGGCATACAGGGTCATGGCATATGGTGGTAGTGAAAGTCTCATCTAGGTGTACTAGTCATGCTAACCAAAACGGTCATAGGGTATCAAAACACACAAGCAATTAGGGTGCTAAACCGAAAAAGATACAGAAATAACAAATCATCAAAACTGTAAGGCGGTCTACCATCCTATATGAAAACTGGTAATTATCAAAAATAAAAATAAAGATAACCACCAATTATCTATAAAGGGGTACTATGCAAGGAAAAATCAAAATCATAGGTTAAATAATGAAAGTCAGTTGCATTGAAATCCAATCACAATATATAGAGAGAGCGTTAGAGAGGAAAAAGCTAGCATTATGTAAAGGTTATGTGGTTCGTGTGTGTATGGGTGTATGGGGACATGTTCATATGGTTAGATAGTAGGCGTGTGTGTACATGAAATATACAGAAAAGTGTATAGGAGGATTTGGGTTTCAGAACAATAGCTATCAAGTTACACTACTCATGGCATATTGGTTAAACAATCTACAATACACAACCTATTACTCATAACATGCATAGCTAACCATATACATATCTATATAAAGAGGTATAGATTTAGTTATGTATATATATACATTATAATATGTATGCATAAACTCTATATATATCTATACAGATATATGAACATAACATAGAGAGGAAGGGATAGGTTTACATGGCAGGGTATACTAAGTTAGGGTGTGTGTGTCCTTGTACAGGGTTATAGCTTAGTATTGAAAGGTTAAATCCAGTTTTAGTTCAGCATTTACATAAAAATCTGAAAATAAGCTAACATTTTAAACCAGTGTAATATTAACATAATGCAGTTTCAGATTTTTAGGGATTTGAAACATCACAACTAATTCAATGCTTCCAATACATCCTAACATGATGGAGATGAAACCCTAACATACTATCCATACATTTAGCTATGCATACAGTTCAATATTACATATTAAATCTAAAATTGAACTAAACATTGGAAATCAATGTAAAAATGTTAACATGTATTCAGTTTTAGGTTTTTGGAGAAATTCGAACATCAACCAACCCAATGTTTATCACAACCTAACATGTAAGAATATGAAATCTAAATTTATATCCCTACATACCACAATGTATATAGCTTAAAATATTACATTTGAAAAAATAAAATAGTAAATTGAACTAAACATTTGGAATCCAGTATTAAGGGTTAATATGCACACATTCTCAGATTTGACAATTTCAAACACAAAACTCAACTAAAAAAAATTTGAATTGAAACCCTATGTATAACATACATGTGCAGTGATGTAAACATAACTAATAACATAAAATTTATATTTAAATTACGGTTTAAGCTAGAAAAAGCAGAGAACCGAAAATATTGGGGTTTTGATAATTTAAACATCAACGACATATTAATATGTATTTAGATAGGTGGGAAATCAAGTGTAGCATGCATACGTGTCAGGCAAGGTGTCTGTGTCCACTATATATATATTCTCATGTCCCAATATAAAAAATTTATTCTACGTTAAGACCAACATTTAGATCCCTACCAACATTGCAAATCAGGTGATTGATGTAATCAAGACAGTTTTATTATTATTATTATTTAATACAAGAATAATAGCAAGAAAGAAATAACGATAAAATCTGTTTTGCTTATCCGTTTAAAAGAAGGAACCATTTTGAAACCCAGAGCTATAATATCAAATCCAAGATAAGGTCTAGCAAAATTATCGATTCATTGTATTAAGAAGAAATTCATAGCAAGAAGTTACACAAAGGTTTATAAAAATAGCTAAACCTACTCCTAAGTTAAATAATGAGAAGCAAAACAAAGCAAACAAATAAAAATTTTCCTTTTTTTTTGAAGGACTGGAACAAAAGTAGAGAAAATATGTTCGAAAATATTTTAAGGTACAATCTGATAATCATATGGGTCTATCCAAAATCATGGTACTCTAAATCTTCGTCATACTAGTAAGCAAGGCTACGATAATCACAGAGTCCTCGACTTAGGCACATACCTCTAGAATCATGGTATTTAACATTTTTGCGATGCCGCTAGCTTGGCTGCGAAAATCTTAAATTCCCACATCCGAGAAATATATCCAAAATTGGACTATATGTCCTCACCATGCTGGCTAATGTGACTATAGAAGACTAGATTCCAAAACTTAGATGACCTAGCCCATATAATTTAATCTTGACAAAAATTAAATTAAATCAACAATGAATACCCAAAAATCAAATTTATCAACGAACGTCAAGATTCAAAAATGAACAAAAATCCTTCAAATCATATAAATACGAACTCGGATGCTACAGCTAACATCAAGATTCAAAATTCAACAACCTTCCATCAAAATCAATAAATACAAACTTAAATTCAACAATAATCCATCAAAATCAAATTCAACAACAGACGGTAAAGATAAATCAAATCAAGGGAAGAGAGTTTTCAAATCGAAGTTAAAATAAAATTCTCAAGGATCGTTCCAGGAATCTCTCAAGGGATCCTAACTGTGATTGAATACCTTCAAAAATATATCCAAATCCTACTGCAGGCTGTAGTGGTACTCTAGTTCGAATACCACTACAGAAACTCGACCTGCATGGGCCACCACTAAAAATGTGTCACGACCCGCACCCTAGAGTTAGGGCACGAGACGTGGGTACGTCCAGCCTACGCCGCAGTGTCGGCGGTAGAACGCTGTTCTAGGTCTCATACATCTAACAGTATAAGGCTAAGCAGTTTATACTTCCCGAATGGGGGTGACATAGCAGAATGTAAACTCAATCACATCTAAGGTAGAGCATAATAAGGATAGATAAAACATGAAATCCAAAAGAGATACAGCAAATAGAAGTCTAAGTGTCTAAGATACACAACCCAGAAATACATCTCAAAGCTCCAATACAGTAATCCATAAATACAAATCAAGACAACTGAAAATAAGCTATAAGCAAAACCCTAGCTATCTATACAACCTCTACTGTGTCTCCTCTAGGCTAGCAGGCAACCTCCAGGCTATCTATAAAATTTATCAACAGGTCCAGTCAGGATAGGAACGAGCACAGTACATCTCAACAGATCATAGTAGGTTAGAAAATATAATCATATAGTAAAGTAAGATACATGATCTGAAAGAAATACAGGATGTAAATAGAGAGAGAACTGTAATAGAAATATCTACTATAAATAGAGAACTGACAGTGGCTAGTGATGTAGAGTACAGGATAGCACATATGAACATAACAGATTTGTACATGATCTACACTAAAGAGTTTCACATGATCTACACTACTATGGAATTGTTCACATGACTACTAGCACTCCCCCGTTTTCCCCAATCAATACACAAGGATCTAAGCAGGTTATGTTATTGTACATGATATCACATGGGGCCCATGAAAGGGTGTACATGATAATATACATGGGGGCTCCGTGAACATGAGAGTACATGATTCACAGGAGTGTACATGTATGGTGAAAGCATAGGAGTACATGATGAAAGTAAAATGCACATGACACAATGTACCCGATGCTCCCGAGGGGGATAACATCGCATGAAGAGATCCATATAGTACTAATCCGTGATAATATCGTGACAGCATCAAGTAAAGTAATCTAAAGCAGGAATATAATTCTAAGCAGGATATGGAATGATCAGAGAATGTACTCGCCTGATAACCTGAACAGCTGATAGGTATAGGGGTCCAACTGAAGCCACAGAGTCCTATTTAAAGCAACACAGGTTACAAGGTGTTCAAGTCATAATAAATGAATCTCTACAAGCAATCTATATTATCCTAGGTTCTTCTAAGTCAAAACAACTCTAGGTCTGTCACGACCCTCTACCCAAATTATTGGGCCAGGCCAAGTCATGCCCAGCCTACGCTTGAGATAAAATGTAGTAAGCTGTTCTAAAGACAACAGGATAAGACTAAATGTGCTAACAGTTCTATAAGTGAATAAAAGTCATAAATGCTCCCAAACACAAAAGTCGCCTCATATAGAAATAAGTCCAAAGTATAAGTGATCTGAAATATAAAACTGGATACATGTCCAGTTACAAAATACGTAATCTAATACATAACTACAGTAAGTGTCCCAAGCAGCTATGCAAACTAGACGAGTCTTCCCGCAGGAACATCCTCGTAAAGCAAAGCCGGGTCCTCGGCAGTATCTCCATAATATGAGTCGTAGAGTAACTCCTCCTCAGTAAGGACACCTACAACATTATCCTGTCAGGATGGAAGCAAGTACTGAATCTAACAAACTAGCATATGAAACATGGGAATGAACATAAGAGGAATAACTGGAAACATGGCATCACATAATCTATCATGGCAAGGACACATATGTCATAGAGACAGATGTATATGTAATATTTAAAACTGTAGTAGGTACGTGATCATCAATAGGTGTACAATGTACAGGGGCACATAATTAAATGTACTTCCGTACAAGTGTAAAGGCGATAGATGTACATACGCACAAATACAGCTTTGAGATAAAGGCCTACGGCGCAGTAACATATAAAATGAAACTTTGCTCGGTACTGTAGAGGGGGTATGATCACGTACTCAACTATCAGTTTTCCCATAACCCATATTCTAATCATGTGAGAGATACATAAAGACTGTTCTAAGCATGGTAGTAACTGAAAGTACAACATGTGAAGATTTAACTTGCTACCCCAAGGATCAGCATTTAACATGGTTGGATTTGTAGTTCATTTATGTAACAGTATGTAAAGTTTGTGGAAAGTACTTGCCTCTAGCAAAACAAAACAAAGCAAGCTACGATAAAAGTGCTATAGATGTCTGGTAACTCGTCACTGTAAAAATAAATACATAAACTTAGCTTTTACACTAAGCTAAAATACTAAGACACTAATTGGTGAAACACGACTTGTGACTGGACACCTATCCAAAATGATGACTTTAGCATAGGAGACCAATGTGGGGTGACACACTACTTTAACTAACTTTCCAGGGTCTTTACACTAGTGAGGGGTGAGGTTCAACACGGCTAAAAACTCAAAATAACACAAAAAGTTACAAGTCGTAATTATTCAATAAATAAATCAAATGAACATCGTTTTCCAACAATTTTTGAGATAGACAGAAAGCTTAATTTTACATAAAACAAAGTACCAAAATGATCCTTGTTAATTATAGAAATTTATTATAATTTTTCTAGAATTTATTAACCAGTACAAGCATTTTATAAAAATCAGTTTTCCTAAGTATACAGAAAATGAGTTCTGGTTTCATATGTCAAACTAGTGGCAAAACTGTAAATTAATTACTATAAAAATTATACTAAATTAGCTAAATTAACATAGTATCTAAATACTATTTTTTGAGAATTTCAACAGCAATTTAGGTATTTTTAGAAATTCAAAAACAGCATTGCACACAATTAAAATTAAATAATTAATTATCTGCGTATTTTGGCCATGTATATAATTTGAACCAAAGTTTAAATACAGGACCCAAGGCCAGGAATCAAGTCCAATATGACTTGTACAGGTCTTGAATGTGTAAAAACATACTTGGGCCCAAAAACCCATGCTAGGCTTGGACACCAAATGGTTGCAGTAATTTAAATACACAAAAAAATACAAAGACGTAAAAATACATAATAAATATTAATATTTTAATAGGGCAAAATTATACATAGTAGTTATAAAAATATGACAATTATTTTATAAAGATAATTTACACTAGGTAGAGTAAAATATATATAAAATGTATATCTACAATATTTATATTTACATATAAATATATAGACATTTACATAATGGATATATACATACATATGTTAAAAATACATACATATATATATAAGAAAATACTTAACTATAAAGTATATATATATATATATATACAAATATTGTATACATATATATAATAGTATATATATAATAATATATATACACATGAACATATATACATATACACATATATGTACATAAATACATATATATACATAATAAAGCACTAAATATAAATTATATATATTTTTTATATAAATTTTATATATATATATATATATATATATATATATATATAAAATACTGCATATATATATAATACAGTATATATAATAATACATATATATATACAAATACATGTATATACATGTATATACATATATATATATAAATAACAAAAAAAAAGAAAAAGAAAAAGAAAAAGAAATAGAAACAATAGCAAAAGGGGGGGCTCGAACTCGAGACACTGAGCGCGCGGGGGTTTCTGAGTCGGGTCGGGCTGGCCAGGGGGTCAGCCCGATGGTTGTGTTAGAGTTAGGTTTTCGTTTATTTTATTTAGGTTTTAAGTTAAGTAACAGTACACCCGAAAAATCACTCTGTGTCCTGACAGTTTGGGACACAGAGTCTACGTGTCCGTGCTATGCACGACACGTACAAGTCATGAAACGCGTGTCCAAGTACTGGACTAGGGTCCCCGTGTCCTGGCGAACCCCGTACGTGGATTCGAGACACGGACGACACGATTTACCACTGCCACTTACGTGTCCGGCTAGTCGGGGGGGTTTCGAAGGAGGTGACGGCGGCTAGGGGCGTCGGGACGGTGGCGCTCAGGCGGCGATCGACTCGCCTCGGTGTGGCAATTCAGATGAGGGTGGTTGGGGGCAGTGAGCGTCGACGGAGAGGCTAGACGAGGCTCGCCGGAGTTAGGGTTTTAGGCTTAGGGTATTTGGTCGGAGAAGGAGGGTTGCGGTGGCTGTGGGCGGTCGTGGTGGTGGTGGTCGAGCTGAGGGGAGTGAGGGGGTTATTTATAGGGGGTTGAGTCGGTCCTAGGTCGGTTGGGCGGCCAAAAATGGCGGAGGCAGGTCGGTCGCCGGTCGTCGGACAGTCTGGTCGTCGGGGGTGGGTAGATTAGGGTTTAGCAATAGGGCCCCTAGACTTTAGGAAATTACAAACCAGTCCCTAAGGTAGATAAATACAAATAATAATTTGTATAACTAAAATATAATAGTTTACAAATTTGCAAACTGTTATATTAACAATTTAATAAATTGCATAATGATATAAAAACAATTCTAAAAATTACAGAATGATATTAAAACATTTAAATTAATTGCAAAATCATATTTTAATATATAAAACTTATTTAAAAGTTGTCACCCTCATTTCTCGTATTTCCCATATTTCGTATTTATACTCGTATTTGGATTTTGGCATGTATTTTTATTTTTCTCAACTTGTGGAATTTTGGTATTTCTCGTATTTTGGGTTTTGGCATGGCTCGGTTTTATTGGGTTGGTTCGGTTTGTTTTGGTTTATAGGTATTGGAACACCTTAGCCTATACTCCACTCTCAACCCACCACAACTCCCCCTCTTTATAACTCTACCAATATTTTCTCTCTCCTCATAACCACCATTTATTTCCTTCTTCTACTTCTTCTCCTTCCTCTACACAACTCTCCCAACCCTAGGCAAGTGCACCTTGCCACCACATGAGAACCCTATTTTATTTGTCCAGTTGCTAGATTAGGACATGGTGACCAACATTAGGTCTTGGTATTTTGTGATTTGAAGTCTCCATTGTTCTAGATCTAGGTTTTTCCTATTTTTGGATTTTGCATGGTTTGAGCTACTTTGGTTGGATTTTCTTGTTTTTTGATGTTTCCATGTGGAAGAGAGTTCAATTCCACCCAAGTTGGAACTTTAGAAATCCGGATTTAGAGTTCGGATGGCCAAGTTATGATGCTGTGTAGCCTTGAGTTCAACCATGGTGTTCTTACTATTTGGAGAAGACAGTGAGCAGTGTGCAGAGCTGTTTAGCTTACGCACACTGAGCTGCGCGCGCTCTTTAGCGTACGTACGCAGACTTGGGTGCGCTTCCTGTTGGAAGCGTGTCTCCTTGAGCGTACGTGACTTTTCACGCACACTGCTCCCTTGAGCGTGCGTGACTTTTCACGCACACTGCTCCCTTGAGCGTGCGTGACTTTTCACGCACACTGTTCCCTTGAGCGTGCGTGACTTTTCACGTACGCTGCTTCCCTTGAGCGTGCGTGACTTTTCACGTACGCTGCTCCCTTGAGCGTGCGTGACTTTTCACGTACGCTGCTCCCCTCGAGCGTGCGTGACTTTTCACGTACGCTGCTCCCATTGAGTGTGCCTTGGTACGCAGACTTGAGCGAGCCTTGCGTGGGTGTTTTTGTGCGTACGTCGCTTCCCTGCGTGCGTACTTTTGTACGTATGCTGCCCCTGACCCCCCTTGCTTAATCCATTAGCTCTTGGAGTTTTGGTTTTATTTCTTTAAGCTTGGCTCTTCTATAGCCCTGTATATTAATATTTTATTAGATATTTTACGCCCATTTTATATCCTTACGCCTTTTGTTATGAACTTGATTTTACTTAATATGTTTGGAATGACTATTGTACATGGCATGGTATGACAAGGAACTAGCATAACACGACAGTGACCCGTAGTGGTGCACTCCTGACATGACCAACCTGACATGATAGTGGCCCGTCGTGGCGCACCCCTGACAAGTACCCTGACATGATTTATCTTGATAAATTAACTTAACTTGACTTGCCTTGACACCGTGGGTAGTTCTTTCTTGCTTGCTTGTTAAATCCACTTGTCCTGTCTTGCATCATGTCTAGGATGGGACTCCTGAGTACCACGGTCAGGAGCACCTACTAAAACGGATTAAGGTTAATAACTAGAATAACTCAGTAGTCATGAAGAGATGACACAGCTACAGGCAATCCCGTTACCTGGGCGCTCTTGGGATCTGTAGCCTGCCGTCGAGTAGGGCACATTTCTAGCACACCGTCGCGTGTTGCACCCTCTAAGTCACCTAAGGGTACATTTGTCTCCCGGGCAATGTACCCACCTGAATTCAACCCCTAATTTTCGACCTGGGTAACCTGGATGGTCTGCAGGGCTTGTGGCTATGAAATCATCTCACTGCATCTTGTTAGTAATTAGGCCTGTGATAACCCTAGTTAGTTAAAGTAGTGAGCCGTAGTATCTGCTTGGACGTGAATGATTGAATGAGGTATAACCAGTTTAGCCATGTCTTGATCCAGTACAAGATTGCTCCCTGTCTTGATTTCTTGCATTATTATCTTGCCGATAAATGGTGGAAAACCAAGTTCTGTTCAGACGAAGGGTTACAACCCCGGTCCTTGTTTGGTTTACGGGTTGTAACCTGGCTATCGAAATAGTCCCATGGTTATCTCGTCGTATATCACCCTGCTATGTTTTCGTAAATTCTAGTTTTAATATTTGATTTTCCTGTGCTGATTGCTGGCTTTTGTTCTTATTTCGTGGCCCCCTTGTGGCACTTGCTCTTTCTGGGGTTGACCCAGCTGGTTTTGTGTGGCCAGATTTCGGAGCAGCTCCCGAGGATCTTCTGAGCTTCCAACCCAATGGTGAAAACTAGGAGGAACCCGGGCTACGAGTGGGTTTTCTATTTTGTTTTGCTCACTCTATTATAAATTTATTCTTTTGAGGCGTTTAGCCGACGAGAAGCTGTTAGCTCGATGCACTTTACTTACTGTCTGCCTACGGGCTGTAAATATGGTTAACAAATCCTAGGGTTGATCATGTATGACTTAAACTCTTGCTAGTCCTCGCATTTTGTACGACTAGCTTCATGATCAGCTGATATGTAATATTTGGGACGCCTTTTATTGTATATTGGGTGGTCAAACATCTTGTAATTATATTACTTGCTTGAGATTGAGACAATAGGCTTGACCTTAAGAGACTGTTGGCTTGTAGTAAACCCTCATATCTAGACAGCCGTGATCGTATAGTTGAGATGTATTCTATTTCAATATACGTAGCTGGCTATGTCTGCCCCCGCTCTCCAGTATTCTGGTTCTGGGGTGTGACATGGTTTAAGTGGTGGCCCATGCAGGTCTTGTTAATCAAGAAATGTGAGGGTTTACCAAATAGATGTCTCAATCAGTATTTGTCCTTGATCTCCGCCCGTATTTTCAAATCCCTGAAATTCTTGCCCTGATTACATGCTTGTATCGTTGATCTGTCCTGGTCCTTCCTTATTGTTTCCCTGTGTCGTCTTCCTCAGCGGAACTGTACCTGACCCTGCCGATCAGCAAGGAGGAGCACCTTCCGTGGACCTGCAGCAACCTGGAGATCAAGCCCAGCATTCCGGAGTCGCCTCCAGAGTGATACCTACTGGAGGAGAGTCACCAGTTCGGCCCGTCCAGCCCACAGAGCCAGATGATGGTACCTTAGTAGGCCTCATCAGAACCTTGATAGCTTCCCAGGATCGTCGAAGCGACGCCCTACACCAGACAGTTCAAGATGCTTTGACCCGAGGCAGACATCCAGGGAACCAGGCGGCAAACAGCTTCAAGCGATTGAACCCTCCTTTCTTCGACGGCAGCGAGGATGCGATTGTCGCGGATGCATGGCTTCAGGATATCGAGGTGATTCTGGAAGCAGCTAGGACACCCGAGAATGAGAAGGTGGCGGTGGTACGCCTACAGTTGTTGGACCTGGCTCATAGTTTGTGGACAGCGCAAGCCATGGGATTAGTGGCACCCATTGCTTGGGCAATATTTAGAGAGAGATTCCAGACGAAGTATTTCGATATTGTGGCTCGGTACGACTTGCAGACCATATTTACCAACTTGAAGCAAGGAGGCAGAACAGTCGACAGTTATACATCGGAGTTTTCTAGACTCAGTAGGTTTGCCCCCACCTTGGTGGCAACCGAGTTTGATAGGGCCCAGCAGTTCCAGCAGGGACTACATTTGGAGATCTTGTTGGCGATTGAGCAGTTCGAGCACCAAACGTTCGATGCAGTCTTGATAGCAGCTAGGAGGCATGAGTACACCTCCCAGAGGATCGTGGATAGGACCAGAGGTAGGAAGCGGTCCCACAGTCAGATGCACCAATCATCAGCTCCAGTCCCGGCAGCTAAGGGATTGGCCATTGGAACTCTGAGGCGGACGGCCTCCGTAACGTCGGTTCAGCATTCGACCCTGACATACCAGCAGCAGCAAAAGCAGAAGCAGACTTCCGCGATGGGATGTTCTCATTGCGGTAAGCCGGGGCATGTGGTGGCAGACTGTCGAAGGGCGCAGAGATTGTGCCTGGCTTGTGGAGCAGCAGATCATAGGATAGGGGCTTGCCCGAATAGGGGTGGTTCATCAGCATCCAACCCTTCTAGCTCTTCGGTGAGAGGACCGGCCCCAGTACCAGCTCAGCAGCAGCAGTATCAGTCTTCGAGGCCCTTGCCGCCTCAGTCTCAGGTATTCCAGCAACAGCACCCCCAACAGTATGCACAAGCCCAAGCTCAGACCCAGAATAGGCAGAGAGGTTTCCAGCAGAGGGGACCCGCAGCTAGAGGTCAGGCCATGATAATGGCTATGGAAGAAGAAGTTGCACCAGGTGAGGTTGTGGCAGGTACTATTCTCGTCAACTCCTCTCCAGCGTCTGTATTATTTGATTCTGGTGCATCGTATTCATTTATGTCTGCACGATTCGCAACACGGATAGGATTGGAGCCCGAGTCCTTATCAGTGAGGCTCAATATACTTACTGGTAATGGCCTTGTGAGAGTAGATCGAGTGTTTTCCTCGTGTCGGATCGTAGTTAGCGGTAGGGAGTTCCCCGCTAGATTCATAGAGTTTCCTATGGCAGACTATGATGTAGTCCTAGGCATGGATTGGTTGAGGAACCAGTATGCTAGGATAGACTGCCATATTGGCAGAGTTGTCTTTAGTATCCCCGGCGAGCCAGAGTTTTTGTTTTCTAGAGGCGCAGTGGAGCCATCTTCCCCAGCATTGCGGATGGCAGTAGCAGCAGTGCAGTTACCCCGGATAGTTGAAGAGTTTCCAGATGTTTTCCCAGAGGAGCTTCCAGGGATGCCGCCAGAGCGGGAGATTGAGTTCACTATAGACTTGATTCCCGGGACAGCACCAGTATCAGAGCGAGTCTACAGGTGGCGCCTTCAGAGTTGGAAATTTTATACAAGATGATTGAAGAACTGAGGACCAAGGGATTCATCCGTGCAAGTGGATCGCCTTGGGGAGCCCCGATGCTTCTTGTGAAAAAGAAGGATGGTACGTCCAGGCTATGTGTTGATTATCGTACCTTGAATTCGGTGACAATCAAGAACAGATACCCACTTCCGAGGATAGATGACTTGTTTGATCAGCTCAGAGGGGCTTCAGTGTTTTCGAAGATCGACTTGCGGTCGGGATACCACCAGATCAGAGTCAGAGAGCAGGACATCCCGAAGACAGCATTCAGATCGAGGTATGGACATTGGAAGTTCCTTGTTATGCCCTTTGGAGCGACCAATGCGCCGGCCGTATTCATGGAACTCATGAATCATATTTTCATGCCTTACTTGGATCAATTTGTGATCGTGTTCCTAGATGACATCCTGGTCTACATCAAGAGTGAAGCAGAGCATGAGCAACATCTCAGAGTCGTCCTCCAGACGCTTAGGGAGCATCAGTTGTACGCCAAGTTCAGTAAATACGAGTTCTGGCTCGATCTCATATCATACTTGGGTCACATCATTTCTCGAGGAGGAGTGGAAGTGGATCCCCAGAAGATTATGGCTATCGAGTCATGGCCGGTACCCAGCTCAGTGGCAGAGGTTCGCAGCTTCCTTGGATTGGCCGGCTACTACCGGCAGTTCATTTCAGATTTTGCAAGGATTTTAGCGCCGATGACCCAGTTGACCCGTAAGGATGTGCCGTTTATTTGGACAACAGAGTGTCAGGAATCATTTGAGAAGTTGAAGCGAGGTTTAATAACGGCTCCCATTCTCACCCTTCCAGATGGGACCGGAGGATTCACAGTTTATTGCGATGCTTCAGACAGAGGATTGGGGTGTGTCTTGATGCAGCATGGGAAGGTAATATCTTATGCGTCACGTCAACTACGTGATCATGAGAAGAATTACCCGACCTACGACTTGGAATTGGCGGCGGTAGTGTTTGCTTTGAAGTTGTGGAGACACTACTTGTACGGAGATAGAGTGGAGATCTTTACTGATCATAAGAGCCTGAAGTATGTTTTCTCCCAGAAGGACCTTAATATGTGGCAAAGAAGATGGCTCGAGCTACTGGTGGACTATGATGTGGATTTGTAGTATCATCCCGGGAAGGCCAACGTTGTAGCAGATGCATTGAGCAGGAGAGCCGAAGTTTATCTCCTGACGGCACAACCAGAATTATTGGCAGATCTTCAGAAGATGGGAATTGAAGTGGTTCTTTCGACCAACGTGGCATTGATGGCCAGCCTACAGGTTCAGTCCAGCATAGTTGAGAGAATCCGGGTGGCGCAGTCAACAGATTCCAAGATCCAGCGACTCAGAGCAGAGTGTGAAGCAGGAAGAAGGCCAGAGTTATGTATCCATAAAGACGGTACACTTCGGCACGGCACTCGTCTTTGTGTACCCAGTAGAGATATCAGACAGGAAGTCATGGCAGAAGCCCACAGTTCACAATATTCTATTCATCCGGATGGTACGAAGATGTACCGTGATATTCGTCAGCATTTCTGGTAGAATGGCATGAAGAGGGAGCTAGCCCGGTTTGTCTCTCGGTGTTTGGTTTGCCAACAGGTTAAAGCTGAACATCAGAGGCCCGCTGGACTTCTTCAACCCTTACCGATCCCAGAATGGAAATGGAAACATATAACCATGGATTTCTTGACCGGATTGCCCAGATCTCCGGCCGACAGAGATGCTATTTGGGTAATTGTGGACAGGCTTACCAAGGTGGCACACTTTCTCCCATTTATAGTTGGACAGTCGACGGCGCAGTTAGCAGAGATGTATCTCAGGCAGATCGTCAGGCTTTACGGTGTGCCAGTCAGCATCACCTCGGACAGGGATTCAAGATTCATATCACACTTTTGGCGTAGCTTACAAGAGAGTTTGGGAACTCGTCTCCAGTTCAGCTCAGTTTATCACCCGCAGACAGATGGTCAGTCAGAACGCACAATCCAGACCTTTGAAGATATGTTGAGATCCTGTACCCTTGACTTTGGTGGTTCATAGGAGAATCATCTGCACCTGGTGGAATTCTCGTACAACAACAGTTATCAGGCCAGTATCCAGATGGCACCCTTCGAGGCTCTTTATGGCAGGAAGTGCAGATCCCCGCTAGCATGGGACGATGTCGGGGAGAGGCAGATGCTCGGACCCGAATTAATTTCCCAGACGGTTAAAGTGGTCAGAAAGGTCAGAGATCACCCCCGAGTTGCCCAGGACCGCCAGCGCCATTGGGCCGATGCTCATCGGCGTCCCTTAGAATTTGCTATCGACGACCATATATTCCTTAGGATCTCGTCTAACCGCGGCATCATTCACTTCGGCGTGCGGAGAAAGCTTAGTCCTAGGTATATAGGGCCGTTCGATATTCTAGAGCGAGTAGGAGATGTATCCTATCGTCTCGCTCTTCCGCCGTCGCTAAGTGAGGTGCATGATGTATTCCATGTGTCCCAATTACGACGGTATATTTCGGACCCGAGCCACATCCTAGACCATTCGGAATTGGTTGTTGGTACCAACCTTTCGTATGAGGAGAGGCCCGTGTCTATATTGGACCGGAGGAAGAAGATACTCAAGAACAAGACTATTAAATTAGTCCGTGTTGCTTGGGGTCATCACTCTCTAGGTGAGTCAACGTGGGAGCGTGAGGACGACATCCGATCGCGATATCCCTACCTGTTTGACTCGTAAGGTATAATGTCTTTCTTATGCCCTACGTTTTCCCTTCCTTGCTTGTATTGTATGATTGTATGATTGAACTGCTTAGTGTAACTTGCCTGTGCTTAAGGGAGCTTGTCGTGACAATCTCTAGCTCCTTGATTAAATTCCGAGGACGGAATTCTTTTAAGGTGGGTAGAGTTGTCACCCTCATTTCCCGTATTTCCCGTATTTCATATTTATACTCGTATTTGGATTTTGGCATGTATTTTTATTTTTTCAACTTGTGGAATTTTGGTATTTCTCATATTTTGGGTTTTGGCATGGCTTGGTTTTATTGGGTTGGTTCGGTTTGGTTTGGTTTGGTTTATAGGTATTGGAACACCTTAGCCTATACTCCACCCTCAACCCACCACAACTTCCCCTCTTTATAACTCCACCAACATTTTCTCTCTCCTCATAACCACAATTTATTTTCTTCTTCTACTTCTTCTCCTTCCTCTACACAACTCTCCTAACCCTAGGCAAGTGCACCTTGCCACCACATGAGAACCCCATTTTATTTGTCCAGTTGCTAGATTAGGACATGGTGACCAACATTAGGTCTTGGTATTTTGTGATTTAAAGTCTCCATTGTTCTAGTTCTAGGTTTTTCCTATTTTCGGATTTTGCATGGTTTGAGCAACTTTGGTTGGATTTTCTTGGGTTTTGATGTTTCCATGTGGAAGAGAGTTCAATTCCACCCAAGTTTGAACTTTGGAAATCCGGATTTGGAGTTCGGATGGCCAAGTTATGATGTTGTGTAGCCTTGAGTTCAACCATGGTGTTCTTGCTGTTTGGAGAAGACAGTGAGCAGTGTGCAGAGCTGTTTAGCTTACGCACACTGAGCTGCACGCACTCTTTAGTGTGCGTACGCAGACTTGGGTACGCTTCCTGTTGGAAGCGTGTCTCCTTGAGCGTGCGTGACTTTTCACGCACACTGCTCCCTTGAGCGTGCGTGACTTTTCACGCACACTGCTCCCTTGAGCGTGCGTGACTTTTCACGCACACTGCTCCCTTGAAGGTGCGTGACTTTTCATGCACACTGCTTCCTTGAGCGTGCATGACTTTTCACGTACACTGCTCCCTTGAGCGTGTGTGACTTTTCACGTACGCTGCTTCCCTTGAGCGTGCGTGACTTTTCACGTACGCTGCTCCCCTCGAGCGTGCGTGACTTTTCATGTACGCTGCTCCCCTTGAGTGTGCCTTGGTACGCAGACTTGAGCGAGCCTTGCGTGCGTGTTTTTGTGCGTACGCAGCTTCCCTGCGTGCGTACTTTTGTACGTATACTGCCCCTGACCCCCCCTTGCTTAATCTATTAGCTCTTGGAGTTTTGGTTTTATTTCTTTAAGCTTGGCTCTTCTATAGCCCTGTATATTGATATTTTATTAGATATTTTATGCCCATTTTATATCCTTACGCCTTTTGTTATGAACTTGATTTTACTTAATATGTTTGGAATGACTATTGTACATGGCATGGTATGACAAGGAACTAGCATAACACGACAGTGACCCGTAGTGGTGCACTCCTGACATGACCAACCTGACATGATAGTGGCCCGTCGTGGCGCACCCCTGACAAGTACCCTGACATGATTTATCTTGATAAATTAACTTAACTTGACTTGCCTTGACACCGTGGGTAGTTCTTTCTTGCTTACTTGTTAAATCCGCTTGTCCTGTCTTGCATCATGTCTAGGATGGGACTCCTGAGTACCACGGTCAGGAGCACCTACTGAAACGGATTAAGGTTAATAACTAGAATAACTCAGTAGTCATGAAGAGATGACACAGCTACAGGCAATCCCGTTACCTGGGCGCTCTTGGGATCTGTAGCCTGCCGTCGAGTAGGGCACATTTCCAGCACACCGTCGCGTGTTGCACCCTCTAAGTCACCTAAGGGTACATTTGTCTCCCGGGCAATGTACCCACCTGAATTCAACCCCTAATTTTTGACCTGGGTAACCTGGATGGTCTGCAGGGCTTGTGGCTGTGGAATCATCTCACTGCATCATGTTAGTAATTAGGCCTGTGATAACCCTAGTTAGTTAAAGTAGTAAGCCGTAGTATCTGCTTGGCCGTGAATGATTGAATGAGGTATAACCAGTTTAGCCATGTCTTGATCCAGTACAAGATTGCTCCCTGTCTTGATTTCTTGTATTATTATCTTGCCGATAAATGGTGGGAAACCAAGTTCTGTTCAGACGAAGGGTTACAACCCCGGTCCTTGTTTGGTTTACGGGTTGTAACCTGGCTATCGTAATAGTCCCATGGTTATCTCGTCGTATATCACCCTGCCATGTTTTCGTAAATTCTAGTTTTAATATTAGATTTTCTTGTGCTGATTGCTGGCTTTTGTTCTTATTTTGTGGCCCCCTTGTGGCACTTGCTCTTTCTGGGGTTGACCCAGCTGGTTTTGTGTGGCCAGATTTCGGAGCAGCTCCCGAGGATCTTCCGAGCTTCCAACCCAATGGTGAAAACTAGGAGGAACCCGGGCTACGAGTGGGTTTTCTATTTTGTTTTGCTCACTCTATTGTAAATTTATTCTTTTGAGGCGTTTAGCCGACGAGCACCTGTTAGCTCGATGCACTTTACTTACTGTCTGCCTACGGGCTGTAAACATGATTAACAAATCCTAGGGTTGATCATGTATGACTTAAACTCTTGCTAGTCCTCGCATTTTGTACGACTAGCTTCATGATCAGCTGATATGTAATATTTGGGACGCCTTTTATTGTATATTGGGTGGTCAAACATCTTATAATTATATTACTTGCTTGAGATTGAGACAATAGGCTTGACCTTAAGAGACTGTTGGCTTGTAGTAAACCCTCATATCTAGACAGCCGTGACCGTATAGTTGAGATGTATTCTATTTCAATATACGTAGCTGGCTATGTCTGCCCCCGCTCTCCAGTATTCTGGTTCTGGGGCGTGACAAAAATCATTTAAAAATTCTAGAAAAATTCTTAAAAATCCTAATAATTATTTTAAGGCTAAATATGACATTAAAAATTAATTAACATTAATTAAATAAATTTTGAAAAACAGGGGCTTACAAGGTCAACTCCGGTCAATAATCTAGTCAAACTAGGTCAAGTGTTGACTTACAGTTGATTTTTGGTTAACTGGTCAACTCTGGTTAGACAGGGTCAATTCTAGTCTAGTTATTAAAGATATAAAGTGTACTTCGTTATTCGTACGTCGAAACTTATGACACGCAAATCGAGATAAGATGATCAACGGTAAAGTTGATAATCTTATTATAGTGATCCACATGTCCATCTTGTCAATTTCAGCGATGTGAGATCACTGGAATTGACTGAGCTCAGTTTCGTTGTACTAATCCGAAATACGAATATTATAAGAATTAATTATTAATAAATTATAAAAAGGTTAAACTCAGAGAAATTATCAACAAACATTGTCGGATGATGAAATAAACATCGCCAACATGTCCAAAATAGTCAAATTAGCTATGATAGCCTACCCATCGGTTCAATTTGGACATAAGGGCAAAAAGGTAATTTTTGGTCAAAAACGGTATCCGTGTCGGAGCCGTTTTGCACCGAAAAATGTGCAAGAAAACAAGTCTATAAAATATAACAAATTATATGTCCACGAAACCAGAATGATGATCCGAATCCAACGGTATATCCGGAATTGGATTCCGTTGACCCGATCTCAATTTGGTTCGTTGACCAAAACATTAGAATTTTTATTTGTACGAAAATGCGTGCCGGAGCCAATGTCCTCAAAACTCAGCAAACTATATGTCAACGAGTCCAGAATGACGATACGAACTCAACGGTATATCCGGAATTGGATTCCGATGAGCCGATCTCAAAATGACCCGTTGACCCGGATATTGGTATTCGACTTGCACCGAAATGCGTGCCGGATCCAATGTCCACCAAAACCTAGCAAATTATATGTCAACGAGTCCAGAATGACGATACGAACTCAACGGTATATCCGAAATTGGATTCCGATGAGCCGACATCAAAAAGTCCCGTTGACCCGGACTGTGGGACCCACTTTGCACCGAAAAATGTGCGAGGGCCCACGTCCTCCAAATCTAACAAATTTTATATGAAAATATGCCAGAATGACGCCACGAGTCTAATGGTGGTGTCAGAAATGAAATCTGGAGTCCCGTGTTCAAAAATGGAATTTTACAAGTTGGAAATTACGAATTCGGACGGCCAACTTTGGCATCGAATTCAACCAATCAAACAAGCTCACAATGAAACGAAACTGGAGGGGTATCAAGAGGGTTATACCAGCTTCGCACAGGAACTAGTAGCATGCCAAATGGAGCTGCAGTGGAGGAGGTACAAGCTGACGAAGTTGACTCCACAAAACTGTCCAAAATTAATACAATTTAAACGGTCAACTTGGTGGCCGGTTTTGAGCCATCAAACAATAAAATCAACGAATAAAAATTGACAGGAGTGAAGGTGGATATATCGAGATTGTGACGGAGCGAAGAAATTTCCGATCCAACGGTCAGATTTCTGGGAAAACGTGCGAGAAGTCGCTGCGACGGAATACGAATTCTGGATCGATCCCGCGCGCGTCACGACGGAACTTCGTGCGAAACGCACGAATCGCCTCGACGGCGCGTCCCGGAGGACGGTGGCCGCCATGGGAGTGCACGTCGGGGGGGGCACACGCGCGTGGGGGTCGCCGGAGCCATGGCGGCCGACGGCGGCGCACGGCCAGCGCTGCCGGCGCTATTGCTGATGCCGCTGCTTGCTGCTGGTGACTCGTGCGGCCTAGCCTGGCCTAGCCCGACGACGGCGGGGGCTGCACGACATCGACGAGGGTCGGGCGGCGGTGCTGGATGGTGGAGGTGGTGGCAGAATGGTGGTGCGGGTGGTGGATTAATGGTAAAGGTGGTGGTGTGTGTTATTTAAAGAGTGGTGGTGGTGATAATGTGAAGAAGGAGGAGAAGAAGCTGGTGGTTCGACGGCCTGCTGGTGGTGGCCCACCGTCGGAGGTCGGGGGAGGTCCGGCCAGGTTGGGCTGCCATGGGAGTGAGTTCGGCTATGAGCTGAGGAGATGAAGGGAATGGGTTGCTGGTGAAAAGAAAGTGTAGGAAAACTTTAGAAAGAGAGAGAGGGTGAGTGAATCATTAATGTGTGTGTGAGTTTGTGAGGGGAGGAGAGAGAAAAGGAAGCATGGGAGTTAGGGCCGGCTGTGGAAAAAATTTGTGAGAGTGTGGAAAATGTAGGGTGAGGATTGAATGAGGGAAATCAATTGGCTAAGGTCAAATATAGCTAAAATAGGTCATTCCAAGGAATTTTAATAAAGGAAAATTCCATTAAATATTTAAAAAAATAGGTAGAATATTTGATATTATTTTTGGGCAAGGAAAGTGAGGGTGTCATGATGGAGGGTAGCACGAAGCTGGACTGGAATTGGTAGAGCCGGATTGGGTCAAAATCAGACACTGCACAATAATCGAATAAAAAATAGGTGTTAATAATCATGGGTAAATAAGTAGCACATGGGGATTCCAATAAATGGGACACAAGTGTCGTACAGGTAGTAGGCTCAATGTGGGACATGTCCATATTTTGGGCTGACAGGTTTTGGTCGACGGGTACCCACAAATCAAGTTGGAAAATGAATGTGACACCGTGGGGTAAAATAAAATTGGGTCACGTGTCAGGAAAGTTGTGTGAACAAAATAGAGCACAAAATGGTGTGTCTGAGTGGAACACGATGGTCATGGGTGAAGAGCGTCTCGAGTAGATCATGCATAATAAGTTAGTTTCAAGGAAATGACTGGTCTGGTGCTCCCAAGTCAAAAGTCACGGTAACGTGCTAATAATGATCAAGAAAAAGAGTGAGAAAATTAATTAATAAACAAATGGTCTAAATCGACCCGAAGTTGTGCGAAGCAGAAAGAGTACAAGGGAACAAGTTTGGACGGGACATTATATACCATCATAAAGGTAATCATGTCCACTACAAAACTCGTAAAGAAGATTTCCAGAGTTGAACATCCCAGACACTCCAAATATCAAAGACACGGAAAAGTACACTTAAGGATAAATAACCAGAATAATTTTTTATTGGAACTAAATCAATCAGAAAATAAAATAAAAATAAAAATAATTCAACCCGAAATTCAGGGTGCTCACACATCGATCCTGGCTCGTCGATAAGCATCATCCCGAAAAGCTTGCTTCAAGTCCTCGGCATCCCTATGCATCGGCTAGCGGCGACCAACACTGCCATTAGCGGTTTCAACTCGGAAAGGAGCTATCCCTTAGGAAAGATCTGATTGAAATATCAGATCGGCGACCTGAGGACAGAGATTACCTGCTACGTCATAGATTCCGATACGTCCTACAATATCCTCTTGGGGCGTTCATGGATACATGACTATATGATCGTGCCATCCACACTCTACCAGTGCTTCAAGTATGTCAGTAAGCACGGCTTCGTGAAGATTGAATTCACCGACATTGATCCCTTCAAAGGGGTTGAGTCTTATTATTCTTCGGAGGCTTTTCTATATGAAGAATCCAAAAAGCACATAACTGACGAACTGGAGGCCATCATAGGGCCAGAGGAACCCTTGAGAATTCATCTCCAGGCTCGTAAACTGGACAAAGTCGTACCCCTTGTCGCAACTTTGCATAAAGAGGTGCCCGGTTCTTCCGCCCCAGCTGCACAGTCGGAACCGATGGTCATCCGACTCCCAAAGTCCAGCCAGGAGCCAAAACCCGTCATAGGGCCGATGGTGATCCGATTGTCAAAATCCAATCAAAGGCGACTGGAAGATGCAAGGCCCTCTGGGGAGCCGATGGTGATCCGATTGTTAAGATCCAGTTAAAAGCGATCGGAAGACATGAAGTCTTCTGCCGAGCCGATGGTTATTCGTCTTCCTAGGACGAGCCGGCAACCAAGTGTTGATCCGAAACCCTCAGGCAAGCCAATGCCACAAGCAGAACCCGTGGTGGTCAAGTTGCCCAAGACAGCGTCCCAACCTCCGATCACGCAAGGGGCAGCTGAAGAGGAGGCAGAACTCGCGAAGTATCTTGTTACAAAGGTGGATAGTCCCTTTCCTGATGATGTAATCCATATGGACAAAATTCCTTATTTCATCAATAAGAGGCTGCCGTTGAACTATCCCGAGTGTAATAAACTTAATTTGATGCATACTGTAGGGAACAGTCGGGACATTAACCTGTACACATAGGTGCCAATCGTCCATACCACAAACTGACTTACTCCTATTAGAGGTGCCTACTTCCTAGTCCCAAGCAGAAGAGAAGGGGATCACACGATCATCTTTGGCCGAAAAGAAGGTCCTCAACCCTTCATGCCTCAAGAGTTTGATCTCGAACCCGATACTGGAAGATTACCGCTCTACCTGTATAGTCCTCAAGCCAAGTACTTCATGCAAAAGTAGGGGTACAACATGAAGGCTACCCCAGGTCTGAATTACGGCAACGATCGGCGATCGCCTCTGCAGTTGTCAACCCCGTCTGGGAAACCTCGAGATTATTACGGCAAGTCCAAATGCGGCCTCGGTTATGTTACACCAGCAATAACGCCCGAGAGCTCCGATGAGGAATACGAGTGGCATTCTCACTCATCTGAATCACCTACATACGATCCCGATGATAGCATTGGAGATATATTCAGGCAGACGTTATCTGTCAATATGGCATCCACTGACATTGAAGAGGAAGACGAAGATCTACTCGAACCTCTTAAATTGGAACCATAGGTCCAATAATTGGTTGCACAATGGGAGAAGCGCTTTGAACTACGTGACCCTCCTACTGAAGATATGGTCATGCAAGTTGATTTGGTGATGAATCCTCTCCGAAGCTAAACTTCGTCAGTAAAAGCCTGACAGACGACGAGCGGGAGTCGTTGTTGCAACTTATCAGAGAGTATATCAACATTTTTGCTTGGAGCTACGAAGACATGCCAGGGCTAAACCCCGAGATCGTACTTCATAAGCTCAACATTCATCCGGACGCAAAACCAGTCAAATAACAGCAACGGCAATTCCGTCCAGACATCATGAACTCCATTAAAGCGGAAGTAAATAAGCTTAAAGCTAGCTATTTCATCCGCGAGGAACAGCACCCAGACTGGATAGCTAATATAGTACCAGTTGTCAAGAAGAACGAAAAGATCTGAATCTGCATCGACTTTCGCAATCTAAATACGATATGTCCTAAGGATGAATTCTCTCTTCCCATCATCGACATAATGATCGATAATATGTGTGGCTTCGAACGCATGTCTTTTATGGATGGCTTTTCAAGATACAGTCAAATCAAAATGTCTCCTGACGATGAGAAGCATACGTCATTTCGAATACCGATCAGTGTGTATTATTACACAGTCATGCCCTTCGGCCTGAAGAATGTCGGTGCTACATATCAACGAACTATGAGCGTCATCTTCAGAGATTACTTGCGCAAGACGGTGGAGTATTACGTTGATGACATCGCCGTCAAAAGTCGCTCCAAGGATGATCACTTACACGATTTGAGGACAGTGTTCGACCTTATGCGAGCACACAATCTGAAGATGAATCCCACCAAGTCCTTCATGGGTGTGTCCAGCGGGAAGTTCTTGGGCTTTAACATTACTTTTCGGGGCATTCACATAGACCCCGATAAGACAAAGGCAATCCTAAAGATGAGTCCACCGAAGAACTTCCGTGAACTCCACGGCCTTCAGGGAAGACTAGCCTATATCAGGAGGTTCATATCTAACCTCTCAGGGCGATGTCAACCCTTCACACAACTCATGAAGAAAGGCATCTCTTTCATATGGAATGAAGAATGTCAACGCATCTTTGATGACATTAAGGAATACCTGTCGAATCTGCCTGTTCTGGTAGCCCCGATTGTCGGAAAGACTTTCCTGCTCTATATACGGATGATGGAACACTCCCTCGGCACCTTACTAGCACAGAACAATGATATGGGGCACGAACAAGCCATCTATTATTTCAGCCGAATGATTGTGGGGCCGGAGCATAGGTACACCGCCATGGAGAAGGAATGCCTTGCCTTGGTGTTCGCCATTCAGAAAACATGACACTATGTGTCAGGGCAGACCATCCATATTATCTCGTGAGTTAATCCCCTCAGGGTTCTCATGACCAAGCAGGTGCACTCAGTTCTCGTCTAGCCACATGGGCGAAATTGTTATCCCCCTACGACATGGTCTTTATTCCGCAGAAGGCTGTCAAAGGTCAAGCCTTGGCCGCCTTTTTAGCAGCCCATCCAGGCTCAGAAACAGCAAGAATCTATTAAGAAATCCCAGAAGAAGTCGCTAACTCAAACATGACTTCACGTGATGACGTTTGGCGAATGTTCCTTGACGGTGCTTCAAGAATAGGGCCACAAGGTGATATCGTCGCTGGAGTCGGGGTAGTATTAATTTCTCCCTCTGGGTTGTTAGTCAATCGGGCATATTTGTAACACCCAGTTTTCCAAATAAGGGTAATTTTGAAATTTTATAGTTATAATCATTTAATAATGATATTTAAATCATATTATAATTTTTAGTAATTTTTAATTATTTAAAACTATTTAAAATATTGAATTGTGATTTTGATGGTCGACTAGTTAAACCCTAGTTTGCTAAGCCTAGAGACTAACCATGACCAAGGGAGCCTAGTCATGTGATTAGAATGTCATATTACTACTTTTTAGCCTAGGGGTATTTTGGTTATTTTGACAATTTTGTAAAATTGTAATTTTGATTAATTAAATATTGTGCTAATCTTTTAGATAAGCCTTAACCTAGAAGTTTAACCTAACCTAGATTAGTCTTGAGGTTAGAATCATGGTTAGAACATTCCTACTAAGTGCCAAGGTTAGTAATATCTAGATATTATTGTAGTAGGATATTTTTCTTAGGATATTTGTGAAAAAGAAAGCCTTGAACCAATAGGAAGGCTTGGAATTGGGTGGACAAGCCCTAAGCACTCATCTATACCTAAACCTAACCCTAATTCATCTAGTGGCCAGCCATACAAGCCCTCCTCCCCTCCTATAAGTGTCACACTTAGAAGCTTTTGCCTCTTTTTAAAAACCTAGAAGAACCCTACTTTGTTCTTCCCTAAACTTCTCCCAATTATTCCAAATTAAGCCCAAATTGAGTCAAATCAATTACATCATCATCTCCAACATTATAGGAGAATTGTGGGTGCTTGTTAGCGAGGTTTGAGGACGTTTGAACCGTAGCAAATCGAGGAAGATGTCAAGTCGAGGCTTTTTACATCGAGTTTGAACACTCAATAGGTAAAACCCTATAAACCCTAATAAATTCCTGATTTTTTCCCATAGATACATTCATTTAGGGTCCTCCTAGGTGTACCCAAGTTTAGTAGGACCTCGTGTCTATTTCGTGTCCGTATCGGATACGTATCGATGTTTTTAAAGAAGTGTTTGGAGAAATGCCACATAGGAATGGATTTTATTAATTTGCAAAACTAATTACATGTATTTGTCGCGAATTAGGTCTATATTTTATGTCAAATTGACTGAGTCAAATTTTGGCACGTTTGGATACTGTTTTAGGGCTTGGACACGCAGCACGAGACAACGCACGGGGCTCGTACGGCTCCCCTGCTGTTCAAGTGTCCTAGCGGACATGATACGGCATCATGTGCCATGAAACTTGGTAGACACGTGGTCCTAGTGACTGATACGACACCCATAAAGTTTCACGGGTTCTCGATATGTGTGTACGAAGAAAATCGACTTGCACTGATTTTGTACAGTGCTGCGTATACCAGTTTCGAGCCACTGATATACCCTAATAACACTGACACGACACAACCCCGACTCGGTGCAGGCCCTTAGACATATTCACCTATACCTAGACTAAGTGGGGACACGACCACGTGTCCTCTTGTGGACTGTGTCGTGTCCAATTCCCTGAGGAATGGCAGCACGATGTTGTGCATACTTGTCAACTGTTACAGTTCAACCCCCTATTTTGGACTCGATCTGGACACTTTGGGACACTGGGTTGGACACATTTAGGCCACTAGTGCGTAGACACACCTTAGGTTGACACGTGTTGACACATTGTTTAGAATTTTTGGTAAGTTTCAGGTGGTATCAGTGAGGTATGTAGGGTTTACCTTGAGTTAATAATTAGAGTTGGGTTTCAGGTGGTATCAGTTGTTTGATTTGATGTTGGTTTTGTTTAGGGATGATTACATGTTCAGAGGATTACATTTTTGGATGATTACATGTTTGTTGAGGTAACTGAGACATTGAGTTCCCATTCTCTGTTCAGTCATAGCAATAGTATGTTTCAGTTATAGGATATTACTCTACCCTTCGAATAGAGATTTAGGACCACACTTCATGTCCAGTCATGAACATGTGATTCTTTGGATTAGAGTTCAGTCCATATTTGTATGGACAGTCCCTGCCCATATTGGTAATTGATTTGTCATAATTTATTTGTTATTGTTCAGTCCTTAGTCCCATTTCCCTGTTTTCTTTCTTCCCTTCTTTCCTTCTTGATAATTGAATTATATATATACAATATAATGCATTAATGTATATGTGTCAGACTAGGCTCAGGTTTAGGCCTTAGTAGCAGCAGTAAAGTGAGCAGTGGCATTAGCATTGCAGCAGTAGCATATAAGGAGAGTAGTCTCTCTGCAGTCCATGTTGGCCCTGCATTACAGCGGCAGTAGGCTGCCGTTTTGTGGCAGCAGCACAGGCCATATTGACCTGTACACTAGTACAAGTGAGGGGCATATGCTAGTGTCTTAGATTGGACAGTTTGTGTGTGTGTGTCTAAGTATAAGGCATCGGTTAGTGTCTATGAGCATATTAGTATATAAGCTAGAGTAGTGTAGGTGTCCTTATGTATCAGTAAGATTAATCAGGATGTGTGAGTATTGTGAGGGGTGATGAGAGCTAAGTGAGTGAGGTGTTGTTTTCTTAGACATTCCATTCTTGAGTCCTTGAATCATGCCTCATGGTTCATCTAGGATCTCTTGTGCAATTGTAACAAGGGTACATACCTATGTAAGTAACTAAGGAACTAATAGGATATGGATTTTGGTTGAGTTTCACAAGGGTATTATACACATTTGGGTTTATGTAATATATAGAGGTTGGTCAAGGGAATATATGTTTTGATACCTATGATAATGTAATAACATGTAAAAGGAAATACTAAGGCATGGACAAGAGAGAGCTATTACCAAGGGTAGGAAGGTTACCAATACAAAGAAATGAGGGGTGAAGGATAACTAGTGAATATGTATAGAAAGCTAGAACCAAGGGGTTTATTCGTGCTAGCGGATCACCTTGGAGAGCCCCGATACTTCTTGTGAAAAAGAAGGATGGTACGACAAGATTATGTGTTGATTATCGTACCTTGAACTCTGTATCAATCAAGAACAGATATCCTCTACCAAGGATAGATGACTTATTTGATCAGCTTAGGGGAGTGACAGTATTCTCGAAGATTGACTTACGATCAGGGTACCATCAGATCAGAGTCATAGAGAAAGACATCCCAAAGACAGCATTCAGATCCGGATATGGGCATTGAGAGTTCCTTGTTATGCCATTTGGAGCGACCAATGCACCAGCCATATTCATGGACCTCATGAATCGTATCTTCAAGCCTTATTTGGATCAATTTATGATAGTGTTTATAGACGACATCTTGGTCTATAGCAAGAGTGAAGTGGAGCATGAGCAGCATCTCCGAGTGGTCCTTCAGATTCTCAGAGAGCACCAATTGTATGCGAAGTTCAGTATGTGCGAATTTTGGCTTGATCATATTTCGTACTTAGGCCATATCATCACTAGAGGTGGAGTGGAAGTTGACCCCCAGAAGTTAGAGGCTATAGAGTCATGGCCAGTACCCAGTACATTCACCGAGGTTCGTAGTTTCCTTGGATTGGCCGGCTATTATTGGCGATTTATTTCAGACTTTGTTCGAATTTCAGCACCCATGACACAGTTGACCCACAAGAATATGCAGTTTGCTTGGACAGCAGAGTATCAGAGTTCATTTGAGAAGTTGAAACAGAGATTGATGACGGCTCCTATTCTCACTCTTTCCGATGGGACTGGAGGATTTTCAGTTTATTATGACGCTTTCGGCAGAGGATTGGGATACGTCTTGATACAGCATGGTAAGGTAGTCGCTTATGCGTCACATCAGCTTCGTGACCATAAGAGGAATTATCCTACCCATAACTTGGAGTTAGCAACGGTGGTTTTTGTACTTAAGTTGTGGAGGCATTATTTGTATAGAGATCGGATGGAGATTTTCACCGACCACAAGAGTCTTAAGTATGTGTTTACTCAGAAGGATCTTAACATACGTCAGAGAAGATGGTTAGAGCTACTTGTGGATTATGACATCAACTTGCAGTATCATCCTGGAAAGGCCAACGTAGTAGCAAATGCATTGAGCAGAAGAGATAGAGTTTATTTCCTAACAGCGCAACCAGAATTATTAGCCGATCTTCAGAAGATGGAGATAGAGATAGTTCTCCCTACCAATATGGCATTAATGGCCAGCATGCAAGTTCAGTCCAGCATAGTTGAGAGGATCAAGATGGCATAATCAGCAGATTCCAAGCTTCAGCGGCTCAGAGCATAGTGTGATACAGGACGGAGAGCAGAGTTATATATTCACGAAGATGGTACTCTCCGACATGGGAGACGTTTTGTATACCCAGTGGTGATATCAGACAAGACATTATGGCAGAGGCTCACAGTTCTCAGTATTCAATTCATTCCGGTAGCACGAAGACGTACTGAGACATCCGTCAGCATTTCTGGTGGAATGGAATGAAGAGGGAGATAGCCCGGTTTGTCTTTCGATGTTTACTTTGCCAACAAGTTAAAGATGAACATCGAAGACCAGCTGGACTTCTTCAACATTTATCGATCCCAGAATGGAAGTGGGAGCATATAACCATGGACTTTGTAACTGGGTTACCTAAATCCCCAGCTGGGAGAGATGCTATCTAGGTTATATTTGATCGTCTCATGAAGGTAGCTCATTTTCTCCCCTTCAGAATTGGTCAGTCGATGGATCATCTAGCAGAAATATACCTCCGGCAGATTGTCAGATTGCATGGAGTGCCAGTTAGTATCATATCAGACAGAGATTCAAGATTCACATAGCACTTTTGGTGGAGTCTTCAAGAGAGTTTGGGGACTCATCTCAAGTTCAGTTCAGCATATCATCCGCAGATAGATGGTCCGTCATAACGCACGATTCACTCTTGAAGATATGTTGTGATCTTGTACGTTGGACTTCGGTGGTTCGTGGAAAGATCACCTGCACTTAGTGGAGTTCTCCTGTAATAACAGTTTCTAGGCCAGTATCCAGATGGTACCCTTTGAAGCACTGTATGGCAGGAAGTGCAGATCACCTTTAGCTTAGAATAATATCGACGGGAGACAGATGCTTGGTCCAGAGATGATTATGCAGACAATCAAGGTGGTCAGACAAGTCAGAGATCATCTTCGAGTTGTCCAAGATCGCCAGCGCCATTGGGCCGATTCTCATCGGCGTCCCCTTGAGTTTTCAGTTGGCGACCATGTGTTCCTTAGGATCTCACCTACACGTGGCGTCATTCGATTGGACGTGAAGGGAAAGCTTAGTCCTAGGCTGTCACGACCCGCATCCAGATTAGGAGCACGTGGGTACGTCCAGCCTACGCCGCAGAATCGACGGTAGAACGTTGTATAGGTCTACTAGAAGTATAGCATCTTGACACAATATATATGTACCTGTCATCTCCGCACGGAGGTATATAATCTCAACTCAATCATAAGACATCTAAGGAAGATAGGCACGAATATCATAAAGATATGATAGAAATATATGAACTGAAAAAGGTACGAAGTCATAACACAGTTTAGAGTTAAAGATATAACACAAGAATCCAAAATATAACATATAACATAAATCTCAATACTAGCTGGAATGCAGTCCAGTTAAACCTATCTAACAGTCTAAGCAGGAGGTAAATCCTCTATTGGCACCAAGGATAATGTCTCTTCAAAATCTCTATCCTGGCCATACCCGTAAAAGGTAGAGCAATCAGCCAATATGTCCTCTGTAAACATCAGCGGTTATTTTGTCAGGAAAATAAGCAAGTACACCTCCAACAATAGTTCTATAGTATTGACAAATGCTGTAAGAGACAATCACAATGGAATACAAAATAAACATATCAAAATAGAAATATAACTGGATATGTAAAGCAGGAAATCATGCCAGGATGTATCATACAGGAAAGTAGAACTGAATAGGAATATATATAATATAATAAATGTAAAATATAAACAGTGCCTCGAGTATTATAGAATTATATGATCGGTATGGGTCAAGATCAGGCTGTTCCATATGACCGGCTACAAGTACGGAAACTCGGCCTGACCAAAATGGAAAGCTATGGAACAAGTAGTAACAGATCAGGCTACACCCTACGTGCAGTGAGGGTGAAGCTATAAAACAAGTAGTAATTCAAGGTGGGTATTAATCACATAACCTATAATACTCTCCATCCCTGAATAGTATACGGATTCGGATATAGCACGTCATGATACGGGATTCCCTAAGAAGGTAGCTACTCCCTCTCAGAAATCGGTGTCAATACAAGTACAAGAACAAGATCGAGCAAGTACCAGTATCCCAAAAAAGTCTAGGAATGACATCTCATGATAGGAATCCGAAATATACTAGTCCATTCACCATCATGTCGAGAATCAAGTAAAACACTATAACTGAATCGGATACAGAAGATATCAAGACAAAGAACCACTATCAGATAATGTACTCGCCTACTGTCCTAAGCTGTCAAGTAGGATCGATGCTCAGAGTGATCTCACAGACCTAAAGATGAGATATTGTAAGTTAATTAGGTTTAAACAGAGTTAAGCATGATTTTCTAATATATAATATGCAATCTAGGTCAATCTCGGTCCAACTAAGTCAAACTAGGTCACATCAAGTCAAACTAGGTCAAACTGAGTCACACTAGGTCACAAGAAGTCAAACCAAGTCAAACTATGTCAAACTGGATCAAAGGTTGACTTACAGTTGACTTTTGGTCAACTGGTCAACTCTGGTCTACCTTGGGTCAAACTAGGAGTCAAGATCAAGCTTCTAGGATTTTGGTCAAACTTAGATTAGTGGTCAACATCTATGATACTTAGGATATATTAATATATATACATACCACATATATTCTTACCCATATAGTACCACCCTAACACATACATATCGATATCATATATCAAGTATATACATATCCTCACTATGAACCATAACCTATATCTATATACTCTCATAATATATATAAATACTATATAATCCAAAAATATATATACCTATCTATATAACCCTTCCACAATCTAACATCACATACTCAAACTTAAACACTTAGACACTAACCCACTAACACTAGGATACCATATCAATCTTGGTCATATTGGCATCCCAATACCAATACCTTGGTTGGAATCCAATACCTTAACTTTGGTAAACCTATACCTTACCTTGATATCTTGATATCTTACCTTGGTATCTTGATACCATACCTTGGTCCTAAGATAAACTAATCATTTACCTTGAAGGTAAAGGTAATTCATATTTACCTTAAGATACTAACTTAGTATCATGAGATACCAAGATACCCCTCAAATATCTAATTAACTAACTATTTAATGTACTAACATAATATCTTAACTAATATCTAACATATAACCTATAGTGACCAATTTGCTAACATACCAATATCTAGAACTAACATAACCTACTAACATATCAATATCACATACTAGATATCTAACATCAAACTATCTAACAATATATCAAATATCTAACAAAATACTAACCTCTACTATCTAACTAACACTCATACTAACAAATATAACTTACACTAACATATAACAAACTCTAACATATCTAACCCTCTACTAACCAACATCTAACAAACATACTAACATATATAACTTAACAATAATACATATATATGTACTATATCATATATATACTCGACAACCTATGATACCTACATTCACTTAATATCCATACTACATAGGCTCATAGGTTACACAAAATGCCTATGTCGTTTAGTCACTCTTCAACTTAAAACCAATACTGTACCAATTGGGCATTTAATAAATTCTAGGATTAAAGTATGTCGTAGCCCTTCGTTTTAGCTTTCCAAAAATTCAAATGGATCGTATTTTCGTGTCCGAAAGCTCCCGGCATCGTAAAAACACCGAAACGTATTTGTCTTTCGGACAGCTGACACTCAAATAGTTTTACAGAAAGTTTAAGAATGATTATTGCTCATTAAAATATATATTTGAAAAGCTAACTTCGATACGGTTCTTTTAAAAAAAATAGAAGATTAATCGGAGTTCTGAGCTAAAAGTTATGGCATTTCTAAGTTGCTATGGTTACTAAAAACGTGAATGAATATTATGACGAATTTGGGTTGTTTTGGACAAAAGAAACACATGTAGGCCAAGTTACTTGGATACCAACATAGGTATCCAAATAAAACTCATTCTAACCATCCTAACTAAGATCAATCCACTCTCTAACCATTCTAAAACTGAATTTAAAATACAATTAATCCTATTAGGCAATAAACCAAACACATGGGGTGTCCTAATTTAGGATCTATCAAGTAAGACACAAAACACATATCTAAAATCCTCAAGAGAGCTCCAAATGGCCTCAAACTTGAATCTAAAGGGGGTACATGCATGGAGGTGGATCCTATGGATTCAAAACTAACTAGTATGCATAGAAAATCAATTTAGAGGGTTGGCTTTACCTATTGGGAGTGCAATCCCAATGATACTCTCAAGGACACGGCTCCGACACGAAGATCTTCCAAAAAGGACACTCCTCCTTGTACTTTGCTCCAAATCTTTGCTAGCACTCTCCCTTGGTAGTATGAGAAGGTTGGATGGAAGTTTTCGTGGAGGGATGTAAGGATTTGAAGATCAAATCAAAGAGGGAAGATCTCTAATTTGGAGAAGAACACTTTGTGAAAGAAAAAAGGCAAGATGGAAGAAATAAAAGGGGGACACCTATGCTTTATGTGGCTGCCATGAGAGGACCTAATGAGCCTATGTGAAATGTCTAAGATGTCCCTACAAGTCTCATTTTTGTCCACTTAAGTCATGACAAGGTTTGAGGTCAAAAAGGGTCAAGTTTAAGTCTCTAATTTAACCAATCTAACTAAGTAGGATTAGTCTAATCTTACTAACTTAATTAGTGGGATTTGTGGACCAAGACTAACTAATATTGGGGTCTCATTTAGAGTATAAACTACCCGGGTCACTAACACAAGTCGAAATGAGACAAAACTCGAACCCGACTAAACAAATCCCATAAAAACAATATTAAATATATAAAATTCCCAAATTGTTAAAATATGAAAAATGAACAAAACACCCTTAGCCTAAAAAGTGGTAATTAGCTAATATAATCACATAGGTTAGGCCTCCATGGTCATGGTTAGTCTTTAGGCTAAGCAGCTCTAAGGTTACACTAGCAAAAGGACAAAATCACAAAACACTAATTTAATGATATTAAAAATAATTAAAATTCACCAATAAATCAATAACATGATTTAAATTTATTATTAAATGATTAATTTTATAAAAGCTCAAAATTACCCTTGTTTTAGAAAAGTGGTGGTTACATAGGTATATAGGGCCATTCGATATCCTTGAGCGAGTAGGTGATGTGTCCTATAGTCTTGCTCTTCCACCGTCGTTATATAAGGTACATAATGTATTCCATGTATCCTAATTGTGATGGTATATCCCGGATCCGAGCCATGTCCTTGATCATTCGGAATTGGTTGTTGGTACCAACCTTTCGTATGAGGAAAGGCCCGTATCCATATTGGACCGAAGAGAAAAGATACTCAAGAACAAGACTATTAGTTTAGTCCGTATTGCTTGGGGTTACCACTTTTTGGGTGAGTCAATGTGGGAGAGTAATGATGATATCCGCTCGCGATATCCACACTTGTTTGACTCATAAGGTATAATATCTTCCTTATGCCTTATGCTTTTAATTTCTTGTTTGCATGAATGATTTCTTAATTGACTGCTAGTCGTAGCTTGCTTATGATTAACATAGCCTGCCCCGACATCTCTAGCTTCTTGATTAAATTCCGAGGACGGAATTCTTTTAAGGTGGGTAGAGTTGTCACTCCCGTTTTTCGTTATACATATTTCCGTATACATATACGAGATCTATGACGTTTGTCAGGTGACCCGTAGTTGGAATAAACTTGCTAGCCTAGTCTTGGTTGGTCATGACTTGGCTTGGTTTATTTTGGTTTGGCTTGGTTTTATTTGTCTTGGTTCATTATAAGAAAACCCTCTCTTTATAAAGCCCAACCACCCCTTTCTCTCTCTCTCTCTTCATTACTTCCATTTATTTATTCTCCTTCTTCTCCATTACTCTCCCACCAACCTAGAAAGATTAGACAAGTACAACTTGCTTCATGATAGATCTTCCATTTTATTATTCTATCTTCTTCTCTACATGATTCTAATCATCTTTAGGACTTGGAGTTTTCGGTTTGGACGGATAGATTTTTGTAAATCTAAGTTTGTAGTCTTTTCAGTTTTCTTAGGTTTTGATCTACCAAACTTTATTATTTTCAAGTTTTGATTGTTCTATGTTGTAATGGAATTTTAAAAAGTTAGATTTCGACTTGTTTTGAGGAAGTTATGGCCAAAATAAGATTTAGACATTTTCTAAGTTCATATGTCCTGAATATGGCAGGGACGATGAATAGTGCTGCACAGTGCAGCCTGCCGCATAGTGTCGCATAGCGACGCAGCCTGCGATATAGTACAGTCTGCCATATAGTGCCGCATGGTGACATAGCCTGCAACATAGTGCAGTCTGTCGCACAGTACCGCATGGTGATGCAGCCTGCGGCATAGTACAGCCTGCCGCATAGTGTAACCTGCCGCATAGTGCCGCAACCTGTGGCATAGTACCGCAGAAGGCCGTATAGTGCCGCAGAATGCCGCATAGTGCCTATTTTCGCTATGTTTGGCAGTTTTATGTCCTATTTGGCTGAATTGTGGCCAGAATTTCTCCCAACTCCTAACATAAAAGTTGCAGATCTTTTCCTTGGCTTCAAGAATATGTTACTAGCTATTTTATGCAATTTTCTCTCATTCATGATAATATAAGGATAGAACACGATAGTAGCCTGTTAAGGCGCACTCTTAACAAGTAACAAGTAACTTGACATAATAATTCTTGATAGTGATCCGTCGTGTTGCACTCTTGACAAGTAACATGACATGATAGTGGCCCGTCGTGGCGCACTCTTGATAAGTTAACCTAACATGATAATCTTGATATGCTGTTGTGACAGTTATCTTGACTTGCTAAGTAACTCTTGTCTTGACAACGTGGGTGTTTGTGCATGTATAAGCTACATGTCTCGTCTTGCACCATGTCTAGCACATGAATTCTTGGTTACCACGGTCAGGGATTGTCACGCCCCACTCCCGTAGGAGCGATCATACTCGCTAAGGCGTGATGCCGTACGGGCCTAGGTTGCGCCCGTGTAAGGCTAATCTCCAAAAACGGCCGCCACAGAGTCGTACAGAGTGTCCCCATTTGTAGCAGAAAGTAAATGAACACAAGTTGAAGCGAATTCAAACTCTATATCGATTTTCAAGAAGTTTACAAGCGGCGCTAGGCCGAGTTTACAAGTCTCTCAAGCTCTCTCTCTCTCTGAAACATAAAAGACGTGCCAAGTGGCTTACAACATAGAATGATTCTTTCTATACATTATGTCCTGTATATGGTGCTTCAGCTTCTTGCAACGCTCCAAGGCTCCAGAGTTGGCTCCGTGCCTTAGCACATTCGAGGGAAGCCCCACACCCGATGACGTCTCCTGCTTCCTGCAAGCAATCTATGCGATTTTTAGTATATTGTTATGCATTAGTGGGGAGGCTAACTCGCCTACAATGCTATCGTTACCAAATACGTTCTATTTACTTTTGTGCACCGTCTACCATTCATTGTCTTTCTAATCTTACCTTAGGATCAGTTTCATGGCATATTTCATAACCTATCTCGTGCTACCGATTTCAATGTGTTGCATGAAAATACATGCACGACTTACCCATACTTACCGTCCGACCTTCCCTGTCCAAGGTAAACCAAGTTAGTCAACAATTCATATGTATCAACTTAACGTAGTATCGCATGAGGATTCAAGTGTCAAGGGCGTATTTCTAACTCATTTACACGAAGTACCCTCGATCATTTGGTGTGTTATATTCAAGCCCGTTCAGTAGGTGTTTCGTTCAGTTAACTTAGACTACTTTGTTTTAATGCAAGGACTTGCACGTGGATTACCACCAGCAAAGCCCACTTAATCTATATGTACCGGTCGCTGGCATCACAAGCCAATTTGGACATATTCTCCTTTGGTATTCTCACCTATCATAGCGTGATGGCTGGTACACCTTGATAGTCTCTTGAAATATACGGGCGTACGTCACCTGGGTGGCTAAGCCCGTACCCAGGCCAGCACTGTAAGCCATTTTGATTTTCGCCTAGGCCGGCCACGATGCCTCCCTTTGATCGTGCCACAGAAATCTCTTATTCTTCCTATCTTCCGTATACAATGGGATTGTCCACGACCATTTCGTATTGCCTTATCATTTTAACTTAACGGCTGTCTCTGAGCCATAGGTTAATCCTTAGCCATAATGCGTTATCGACCAGGTTGGCGGCGGCGTCCGTGCAGCGCGGGTAGCGAGCCCCGATGCACGTCCCCGTCATACCTGTCGCTAACCATTCCTTTCTTTCCTATCTTTTATTCATTCTTTCTTTTCTTTCTTTCACTTGTCCGTTCGTTCATTGATTCATTCACGTATTCATTCATTCATTCGTTGATTTATTCATTCACTTATTCGTTCATTCATTCATTCATACAATTATGTAACTCCCCGTGCGGGAGTCACCTTGGCGACCCATCGGTCCGGTAGTCTTTCAATGTTGCTATACTCTACTCGGAATGACTATGTCGATAGTCTTTTCGTTTCATTGTTGTAAACCATTTATTGCTTCATTGTTGAACGCATAAGGAACTTGAATGTAAGCTTGTTCCTTAGCATGAGCGTGGAGCACGGTGCGAGAGTTCCTATATTTTTTGAGTTCTTTTTCATGTTCTAAACAAACATACAAGATGGGATTATTCCCTTAGCTAGGTGCGTTGACTCATTTATTAGCATGTACAGTGTTATCGTCTAGCGATTCTAGCAATAGTGTCCGTATTGTTAAGTGTCTAGGCTAAGCAAAGACAGGTTCATCGAAGCCACCCACCTTAGCGATGCTCGCATTGGCCGAGCGATACTCCGAGCGCACCTTTGAAAGTCTAAGTCTGGATTCATCCTTGACGGGCCAATGTATGTCTTTCATCGATTCTTCATCGGGTCGACGTAACTCTTCGAGTCGGCGGCTCGTTTGAGTCGTCGCACTTGTCGTTTGAATCGGCGTTCCGCTAGGGCGGAGCGGATCATTACATAATACACCACTCAAAAGAAGTCTTGTCCTCGAGACTTCCTGAGTGCAGGTCATCCTACCGTTCCCTAACTCATGTCGTGTGCGTATCTTAAACAATCCATATCGAATGGCTTTATCGCTCGATGGCATCGAACTATGCTCGGTTATCCTTCCAAGTTTTATGTTGTATACGTTTGGCAAATTTTATTGAATGACTGTTCACTCATTTTAGACTTGATGATACTTATTCAATCATCGTGTTTCTTCGACTTGATTGCTATTTTGTCGTGTCATGGGACTGTAATGGTCGTACGAGGTGCATTATAATTCATCAAACACGATAGTCGTAGGCTAGGGCAAACTCACTCATTCGTTCATGCATGTCTCAACACCCACTTGCAGCTGCATTCGAGTTCATCATATCTCTGAGTTTGGATCGTGCACATATTCAAGGCGTCCCCCGAATACGTATATTTCAACCAAGCTTAGCGATTAGCGAAGTCGGACAAGCTACTCGTGATAGTTTCGATTTGTCGATCGTTTTTATTAACTTTGATTAAAACTGAACTCATGTGCGTCTCACTATCGTTTATCTCGGTCCTCGAGATGATCCGATTCGCTTCTCAAGCGGTCTTGTCTATGAAATCAATACGATTTCTTCTTAGCGAAGTCGACTAATTCTAAGTAATTCCATCCGATTCGAGACCAAGTATTGTACTATCATCGAGTACGTCTTCCTATCAATGATTCAATTCGTTATCCCAACTTTACTTGTGCATCATCCATTCCTATCATTCACTTCGTTTGGGGCCAATCTCGTTATTGTTCACACACACTCCCAGTTCTCCGTCCTACTCTAATTCTTGTTGCCCCAAGTCTATCGTCCGTCCAGACGATACTGGAAAGTCAATCGCACAGGTTCAATCACTCGACATAGGGTCGTCCGCCTATCTGCTAGGTCAGCTCACAAGGTCATAGGTACAAGTCAAGTTCTCGGTTCATTGTGCAAAGTTATTGTACGACGCTTGCTCCAAATCCTATGGTCGAACCATTTGTTTGTTGTACGGGAGTTTTTACCCAAGTTCGTTTCACTCAAATTTCTAAACATCGATCAGCGTTCACCCTATTCACATCGAGACATTCTCCGCTCCAAGTCCGAGCTCGTTTAGGAAAATTATCCTACGATAGGTTGTCCTCAACCAAATCCTTGACATGTCAATATTGTGTGTCCGCACTAGCAATTATCGTAGTCTATCTCTTCAAGTATGTTTTGATACAATTCACCTATTCATCTTATCCAATCCACGTAGTCGATCACAAGGTCGTCTAGTATTGTAATATGTCGCATCCCGATCTCACGCAAGTCTGACTATCTACGGCGGACATGAATCACCATGTCAACATTCCCGCAGAATAATCGTCCTCATCGGGACGTAACTCTTGCGTTGAGTCTAGACTTGGTCATTTTTGATACGCAGATTGGATCTACACAATCCTTAACTCTACTTAGTCGTCAGTCATAAGTCCGATCAATCCTCAAATCCGCCTTCGCTTCAAACCACAAGTTGAAGCAATCAAAATTGCCATGTCAAGGTATTTCGAGTTCGATCATTCCCGCTGGACATGAATCACCATACCAACGCTCACGCAGAACGATCGTCCCAAATCCGACGTGACGCACGTGCGAGGCTGGAGTTGCACTCGCGCAAGCCAAGATCGTTGTCATTGTGGTTACCACCGAACAATCAAGTCACTTCCCTTCCTCATTCCAAACATTTATTTCTATCAAAATCTCCAACATAGCATCCCTTGAAATAATAACTTCTAACACGATCATCATTTATCGAATCAGAGTACCCCTGAGTTATTGTACATCGATCTTTGATACGCCTCAATACCATCGACGATGCACATAACCTGACGATCCTCCTTTTGCAATAAATTCGGAGTCGTGCAACTTAATTCCTCAATTCGTATTGTCTCGTGCTAGCTCTTCATTGAGCAACATCTATTCCAAATCCTTAGTCATTCTCGTATCTTCAAGCCAACGTTTTCTATGCATGCTATTTTCTAATCGTGCTATCTTCGATCTTGTCTATGAGTATTTCACCTTAATTCAAGTTTCAATCCAGTCGACTATTTAAAATCGCACGTACGATCTTCTACGTTTCCTCGACCAACACATCCATTTACTTTATCGTTTCGAATCTCCATTCAACCGTTTCGTAAATTTGTACAGCGCATTCTTAACTCGTCCGAATGATATCTCATTTGAGACTTTCAAAGTCGCAACCAAATAAGCGTTACTCGTTCTAAGGCTTTGCGCGATATCATCGCTTGTCGACATACTCGTTCTATCCGTAAATCCTTTAGTTTTGCTCGAACAATTTCTATAACGTCCATACACCACTCATGGTTCGAGCCACTCGACTAGTCATCTATACTCACTCTTATTCTTTTCCGAAGCTATCACATACACCACTCGGGGTTAAGTCATTCTACAAATTCTCAAAAGGTCATTCGACTCACAATCGACATGTTCGAAGGTACGTTCGTCCGTTTCCCCAAACTCTAAAAATCATTCTCGTGTTTGCTTTAGCGTTGGTCAAGTAGCATCTCTATCGACATACATTCTAAGTCTCACTTATTCTCGTCCGAGCGATAGTCGATCTCGCTCGCAAACTCGTTCATACCAGAAGGTCTAGGTACACGATACTCGACACATCTTAACCAAAAGGCTGTGTGAATAATCATCCCTTTCGAACTGTACTCTGGTCTCGTGTACTCGTTCGCCATTGTCAGCGTAAGGTTATTCAAGCACGCCTTGCGTTTGCAAACTTTTAGCATTTCGGTTTTCTTTCGACTTAAGTCCGTCATGGTTTGGCACAAAGGCTTCGCCTATCGATCACGTCCAACCGAGTACTCGTATGAGCTTTAAAAATATTATACTTATTGTATGGAACATCCCAAGGCACAACGAGAGAGAGCGTATACTTCTTTGTTTCCAAGCGAGCTTTCAAAACTGAGAAAATCGAAATGAAGTCCAAGGACGTAAAGCCGTACTCTGATACCAATCTGTCATGCCCCGCTCCCGTAGGAGCGATCGTCCTTGCTAAGGCGTGATGCCGCACGGGCCTAGGTTGCGCCCGTACAAGGCAAATCTCCAGAAACGGCCGATTTGAGCTAGGCCACAGAGTCGCACAGAGTGTCCCCATTTGTAGCAAAAATTAAATGAACACAAGTTGAAGCGAATTCAAACTCTTTATTGATTTTCAAGAAGTTTACAAGTGGCGCTAGGCCGAGTTTACAAGTCTCTCAAGCTCTCTCTCTCTCTGAAACATAAAAGGCGTGCCAAGTGACTTACAACATGGAATGATTCATGGCGATGTTCCGATACATTATGTCCTGTATATGGTGCTTCAGCTCCTTGCAACGCTCCAAGGCTCCAGAGTTGGCTCTATGCCTTAGCACGTTCGAGGGAAGCTCCGCACCCGATGACGTCTCCTGCTTCCTGCAAGCAATCTGTGGGGTTATCAGTACATTGTTATGCACTGGTGGGGAGGCTAGCTCGCCCACAATGCTATCATTACCAAACACGTTCTATTTACTTTTGTGCACCGTCTACCATTCATTGTCTTTCTAATCTTGTCTTAGGATCAGTTTTATGGCATATCTCATAACCTATCTCGTGCTACCGATTTCAATGTGTTGTATGGAAATACATGCACGACTTACCCATACTTACTGTCCTGCCTTCCCTGTCCATGGTAAACCAAGTTAGTGAACAATTCATATATATCAACTTAACGTTGTATCGCATGAGGATTCAAGTGTCAAGGGCGTGTTTCTAACTCATTTACACGAAGTACCCTCGATCATTTGGTGTGTTATATTCAAGCCCGTTCAGTAGGCGCCTCGTTCAGTTAACTTAGACTACTTTGTTTCAATGTAAGGACTTGCACGTGGATTGCCACCAGCAAAGCCCACTTAATCTATATGCACCGGTCGCTGGCATCATAAGCCAATTTGGACATATTCTCCTTTGGTATTCTCACCTATCATAGCGTGATGGCTGGTACACCTTTATAGTCTCTTGAAATACCCGGCCTTATGTCTCTTGGGTGGCCAAGCCGTACCCAGGCCACACCGTAAGCCATTTTGATTTCTGCCTAGGCCGGCCACGATGCCTCCCTTTGATCGTGCCGCGGAAATCCTTTATTCTTTCTACCTCCCGTATACGATGGGATTATCCACGACCATTTAGTATTGTCTTTTCATTTTAACTTAACGGCTGTCTCTGAGCCATAGGCTAACCCTTAGCTATAATGCGTTATCGACCAGGTTGGCGGCGGCGGCCGTGCAGCACGGTTAGCGAGCCCCGATGCATGTCCCCGTCATACCTGTCGCTAACTATTCCTTTCTTTCTTAGCTTTTATTCATTCTTTCTTTTCTTTCTTTCACTTGTCCGTTCGTTCATTGATTCATTCACGTAGTCATTCGTTCATTCATTGATTTATTCATTCACTTATTCGTTCGTTCATTCATTCATACAATTATGCAACTCCCCGTACGGGAGTCGTCTTGGCGACCCATCGGTCTTGTAGTCTTTTAATGTTTCTATACTCTGTTCGGAATGACTATGTCGATAGTCTTCCCGTTTCATTTTTGTAAACCATTCATTGCTTCATTGTTGAACACATAAGGAACTTGAATGTAAGCTTGTGCCTTAGCATGAGCGTGGAGCACGGTACGAGAGTTCCTATATTTTCCGAGTTCTTTTCCATGTTCTAAACAAGCATACAAGATGGAATTATTCCCTTAGCTAGGTGCGTTGAGTCATTTATTAGCATGTGCGGTGTTATCGCCTAGCGATTCTAGCAATAGTGTCCGTATTGTTAAGTGTCTAGGCTAAGCAAAGACGGGTTCATCGGAGCCACCCACCTTAGCGATGTTCGTATCGGCCGAGCAATACTCCGAGCGCGCCTTTGAAAGTCTAAGTCTGGATTCATCCTTGACGGGCCAATATAAGTTTTATCGATTCTTCATCGGGTCGATGTAACTCTTCGAATCGACGGCTCGTTTGAGTCATCGTACTTGCCGTTTGAATCGGTGTTCTGCTAGGGCGGAGCGGGTCATTACAGGGATTCATACTGAATCTGACTAGGATAATGACTAGATTGATCAAGTAGTTCATAAAGAGATTTTTCAGCTACAGGCAGTCCCGTTATCTGGGCGCTTTAATGGGACCTGTAGCCTGCCATCGAGTAGGGCACATTTCTAGCATACTGTCATGTGAAAGTCACCTAATCCAACTCTCTCAACTTGCTACTGGATAACCTGGATTAAGTCTGCAGGGCTTGTGTCTGTTGGAACATCTTAATGCATCTTGTTAGTAATTAGGCTTGTGATAACCCTAGTTAGTTAAAGTATCAAGCCGTACTCATTGCTTGGTCGTGATTAATGGATGGAGTCTAGTCTAGTCTTGCCTAGATAAGGCTAGTACAAGGTTTCTTCAGCCCGTTACTGTTATGCTTTACTTATTCTATAATTGGTTAGAGACTAAGTTCTGTTCAGGTGAAGGGTTACAACCCCGGTCCATGTTTGGTTTACGGGTTGTAACTTGGTTACTTGAATAGTTTCTTAGTTATCTTATCGTTTATCATCCTGATTTCCTTAACCCATGTCTTTCGTTATCAATTATATCTTTATATGCTAATATGTTGGTTTTAGTTCTTAAGTGAAGCCTCCCTTGTAGCACTTGCTCTTTCTGGGGTCTGATCCAGCTGGTTTTGTATGGCCAGATTTCGGAGTAGCTTCCGATGATCTTCCAGCCTTCCAGCCATATGGTGAACACTAGAAGAAATCCTGGCAACGAGTGGGTTTATTTTGCTCTCCCACTCTAATTATAAAATTATTCTTTTGAGACGTTTAGCCGCCGAGCAAGTGTTAGCTCGTGTTGAATTTACATTCCAGTCTGCCTAAGGGCTGTAACATGATTGACAAATCCTAGGGTTGATCATGTATAACTGAAACTCTTGCTAGTCCTCGTATTTTGTATGACTAGCTTCATGATCATCTGTATATGAAATATATGGGACGCCTTACTATTGAATATCTGATGGTCTAATATCTTGTAACTATTATTACTTGCTTGAGATTAAGACGTTAGGCTTGTACTTAACCATAAGAGACGGATGGCTTGTAGATAAACCCTCATACATATAGACAGTCGTGACTGTATATTGAGGTAGATTACACTTCTATATACGTAGCTGGCTATGTCTGTCCTCCGCTCTCTAGTATTTTGGTTCTGGGGCGTGACATCAGAGATCTCGTATGCGTATACAGAAATACGTATAACGGGAAACATGAGTGACAGTGTCCAAGGTCGTGTCAACCCAAGTGTCCACACATATCAGAGACAGTGTATGTACACTATCTCGTGCACATGTGTCAAGTCCAACAGGGCACAACGTGTCCACTCGTAGGTCTCGTGGTCGTATCCTAGGATAGGCGAGTCATAGGGCTACGTGTCAATGTCCCTGATTCATGTTCGGATACGAAGCCCGTATAAGTAGCTAATTGTTCGCGTGTACGAGTCAGCATAGAATTAGTACATGTGCGATTTCTCCCAAACCACTCGATCAAATCTTCTAAAATTTTGTGGGCAGGCTGACATTCATGGCCCCCCATGACCACCAAATTTTATGTCGTCTAGTATCGTGTCCATCGTGTTAGGACACTCGGGTAGCAGGACAGCGCTCGGGGTGCGCTGCGAGTGTCCACGTGTCCAAATCCGACACGAAAATGGACCCAAAATCATCTCAGTCCTAATGAATATTAATCTACACATAATAAGATACAAAATCATGTAAAATTACTTTAGGAAATCAAGAATAAATATTTCTATGAGGCATTACATCGAACACTTGGGTATTTTCTCCGATACGGAGCGATACGCCCATGATACGGGCATCAAAAGGACTCGATTCTTAACCAAACTTTTTCTAATGGTAGGGTAACCCTAAATGAATGCATCTATGGTGAAAAATTAGGAAATTAAATAGGTTTATAGGTTTTTACCTATTAAGAGTTGGAAGCTCAATGAAAAGTCTCCTAAAAAGCTTCCACACCAACTCTGATGGTCGAATCGCCCCAAATCCTTGCTAGCAAGCCAATGGAGACCTCCTCTACTCAGGATGAGTAGTTGCAATTCGTTTGGTTGGATTTGGCGTTGATTTAAAGGAGATGGCAATTTTTGAAAAAGAACACAATTAGGGTTAGGGTTTTGCAATGGAGAGAAGACTAGGGTTTAATGTAGATGTTAAATATATAAGGGTGCTGCTGTAGCCGGCCAAGAGGTGGGCTAGGGTTAGGGTTTGGTGGATTTGGCTAAAAGGCCTTCCTAACATGTAAATTAAGGCCCGTTAAGGGAAAGCCCCAAGTTGACTTAAGGTTTTAGCTAACTAATATATTCTAAATGACATGATAGATAAATTAGAGTCTAACTTAAGTAATCTAATATATCTAACAAGTTTCTATGATCATGGCTAACATCTACAGAAGGTAGTTCTAGGATTTCACTAAAAAAAGACAAAATTACAATACATCAATTTAAATAATATTAAAATAATAAAAAATTCACCAATTATTAAATTAAATGATATAAAAATAAAAAAAAATTATAATAACTAAAATACCCTTATTCTAGAAAGTGGTAGTGACATCTCCAATGTATCTACCAGGGACAAACACATTCTGAAGAGGGTTGATAAGATATTGGAGATGAGGTCTAAGTCTATTGGCAATAATTTTGGTGATAACTTTGTAAAGTACATTGCAAAAAGAATTGGTCTAAACTCGGTAGGTGTAGTAGGACAATGAGTTTTGGGTATGAGTTTTATGTAAGTATGATTCAACTGTCACGACCCGCACCCTAGGTAGGGGCACAAGTGCGTGACCACGCCCAGCCTATACCGTAAAAACAGCATAGAACGTTGTAGGTCTACTAGCCAACAATTAGTATATAATAACCTGTCATCTTCGCATGGAGGAATATAGTATGAAATACTGATAAACTCAATCACAATCTAGAAGGAAGAATCATGGCACGAAAACTAGATAGATAAAAACCACAAGTGCAATATCCAGCTCAACAACGAGAGAAAGAGAGAGGGAGTCACAAAGTAATATGGTTATACAATCCCAAATATAATATAATAACATAAGTAGCAAGCTGGAGACAAGGTCCAGTCCAAAATGTCTACTCTAACTAAACTAAGCTAGAGGCTCGTCGGGCGGAGCTAAGCCCTGCTGAACCAAGGTCTCCAAGTCTAAGCCCACTACGTCAACCGGACCATAGTAGGTACAGCAATCCTCCTCACCGTCATCTGTAATATTTTGTCAACATATCCAGTCAGGATGGAACGAGTACAAAATCTCAAACAATAGTTCTAGTTATACAATATTGAAAATGTAGCAGTACATAGAGAGAATATACTAGGTAAAGTAGAGCGTACATGCATCCTGACAGGGTATATCCAAAACTGTAATAAGATAAGACAAGAGAATAGTGTATAACATGTACGAAAATCTGGAACTGCTATCTATGTGAGTTTAGCACTAGTTTTAACATGTGATTGGCTTAGAACTTGATACAATGCTTGGCCTGGCTAATCATACGTGAGTGTATGATTAACACTATATAATGATGATACAATATAATACTGTGGGGTATTGATCACATATCTACGCTAACACCCCCATCCCTGACTAATATAGTGGAACCAGTCATGACACGTCATGACGCGCATTCTCTGTAAAGTAGCTCTCCTTCACAGGAATCGTGTCTATACAATGAACAAGGAAACAAGGAAGACTTGCACAAGACATACTATATATAAGAGGAATAACATCTTATGACGGGATCCAAACAAATACCAATCCGCGTAAACAACGTGTCAAGAGAACAAGGATATCTACACTAAATACTAGAAACAAAGACGATATCATAAAATAAAATTATTATCAGAGAATGTACTCGCCTGTGATGTGATGGATAAGTCGACTGAGTCCAAGAA